>CAJNOQ010001361.1:0-32612 GCA_905250885.1 Didymodactylos carnosus
TTCATTCCCGTAACTCATTGTACCGAACATTTATGGAAAGTTGCGTCACGATCGGATGCCCGGTGTCGGAGATAATTTCTGAGGGGGGGGGCCTTAATGACTCTACTGTCATTCACCTCTTTGTTTTTGCTTTCATTCATCTATATAAGTAATACCGAAAATATGAGTGATTTTATGGTTATTTTTCTTTCAGATTCTGCTAGTACTTGCTCTCTCGAAAGTGTTCAATAATTCTTTAGAGAGTTTACATGTGGGTCAAGGTCCATGGTTGGACATCCGAAAATATGAAATTTATCGTCATTTTTCAACACTATTCAACTGCTGCTTTGGATAATGCGGATTAAAAATTGAAAATTTTTCAGCATGTCACTAATGGATATTATTTAAAAAACGTCGTCGTTCTTACTATTAAGATCCTAACAAATTCTTATCCAATTCTGAAAAAATCTTAGACTGTATAATCTTAGTAAGATCTAGTAAGATTTCGAAGAAGGAAATATTTTGAATAAACAACGAAGTTCACAAGAAATTTCAAAATAATAAAATTCTCCGCATATCTTTTCGTAGATGTAGCCTAAATACGGCTAAGAATGTGAAACTCCTTCAAAATCTAATACAGACAAAATTATTGCACAAAATAAATCAATAAACACCAAGAAACGTTCTACATGGAATATAAGATATCCTGTGTTCCCTTTAAATAGATTTTGTATGCAATATCCGCTCGAAAGGGGCGAGGTAAAAAGGAGTGCTTAATTTTAAACTATAAACTTCCATCCTGTATTTCTCATAGAACAGTCACGGAGGAGTTTCACAAAAATAAATATAAACCGACATACAAAGTATTCAATGGAATTTTTTTCACGTGTGCCTTTCATCCGTAACTTCAGGAATACCACCTTGTAGTGGTATTTTATATAAGCTAAATAATGAACTAAATATCTATATTTGGAAGTGAGCTAGTGCTTAAGTGAAACTCAAGAGTGATCTGTTCATTCCCTCTATTTGTAGTGATGACAGAACAAACTTTTTTTCTTCCGTTGACCACGTTATTTTACTTATATGATAACATTATATTTTTTATTTGCTTAAAACATGTACGTCTTTGCTATAACACTTTTTGTGACCATATCTTAGACGACTATAAGTACGTACATTAGAAAATGGAGTTCTTACCGGAATTTCAGGAAACAAATTTGTACAGATAAAGTAGTTGAATCAAATCTTAGAGTTGTAAACTGTAAAAATCTCTGGAAGACTTTCGAAATCAAGGTTATTCGAAAAGCAACTGACATCACAAGCGAATATAATAGCATAAAACAACTTTTCTATTTGTTTTTGCTCACGAGGAAAGGTCACCGAGTGACACCTTGAAACGTGCATTTTCCTTGAAACATCCTTGATTATGGGTAATTTTTGATGCTGATCACGGATCTGATATCCGTTCATCCCCATACGGTCTTTCAGAACCTTTGCTCAAATTCAGTGTCTTCCGAAACCTATAGTGAACTTTCGTCTCAATAAGTTCTCATAGTGCCAGATTGTAGAGAATATCAAGTTCCCCCTGTGGACAAGTTTTTAGAAATAAAGGACAGGTTTTCATTGACTTATAGGGTTTGTATGGGAAAAATACCTCAATGATCCTTATTTTGGCTGGATAAAACACTGAAGTTTTATAACTAAGTGAAACTTGTCCAATCTGGCACTATCAGAATTTATTTCGACGAAAGTTCACTATACATTTCTGAAAACACTGAATTTGAACAAAGGTTCTAAAAGACCATATGGGGATGAACAGATATCAGATTCATGATCAGCATCAAAAATTATCCATAATCAAGTATGCTTCAAGGAAAATCTAAGGTGGCACTCGGGGACCGTTCCTTGTCAACCAATTCTATTTTTGGTGCTGTAGAATGTCAAGTGAACCGTTAATTCGATTCGGTCATGATTACGGCGGCTCAAGCATTAATCTACAATTCTCTGAGCATGAAGATGAGCGGGTGGTGCTTAACAAACGAGTTACAAATGGTTATAAAATGCCTCCATCATTGAAAGCAAAATTGATATGCGAATTATTAGGTACACTTATATTCGTCTTTTTTGGAGCGGGTTGTGCAGCAAAAAGTCCAGATTTGTTAACAGCAGCAACTGCACATGGACTTGTTACTATATGGTTAGTCTATGTTTTGGGGCCAGTATCTGGTGGTCATTTCAATGCTGGTGCTACGATAGCGTTTGCTATAAATGGTAAAATGAAAAAACGTGAAATCATTGGATATCTTCTAGCTCAAGGTGTTGGTGCCGTCATTGCTGGCTATATGCTTCTATTATTATATGGAAATAACAACAGCACAACAAAAAGATTAGGTACGCCAGCTTTAAATCACGGCGCGTCAGGTTACGATGTGACGGTATTACAAGCATTTTTTATTGAATTTTTTTGTACCATATTTTTATCATTCATCATATTCTTCACAACTTCATACAATTCACATAAAGAAGCAGCCGTAGCTATTGGACTCACCGTATTTTCATCGTTTCTGGTCGGAGCAGATCGTGATGGTGCTGCTTTGAATCCATGGAGATGGTTAGGTCCGGCAGTAGCATCACAAACATTTTCGTATTACTCATGGATTTATGTTGCTGGTCCAATCGGAGGATTCATCGTTGGCCATGTATTTTTTCGTTTGTATAAACTAATTTGGAATATTTAATTAGATCTAAGATATAAATGTTCCGCTACTCATTAATCTAGTAAGACTGTCATAAGTTTATACCATTATTATTATCTAGAAAACCTAAAATTAAATTTAGAATATGTCGATTAAGTAAAAGCTTGGCATTCTCAAATAAAGCCCTCAGTTATGAGCGTCTGTTCCGGGGGCGAGTTTGAATACATGTTGCTGAAAATGTTTATCTGTACGCATCACACGACAACCACGTTTAAAACATCTCTGTTCAAATCAAGCTGCCGTGAACTGCGGGAAAACGAGAAAGAGGAAAGAAAAGTTTTCCTCTCTAGACAGCAAGATTTCTCCATATGACCGCATCCACTTCAAAACCTTTACACGTTTACCAGCTGCAAACATTTTTGAATCCGCTGTTGTACTACCATGATATGAAGTGACCTTTGACATGTAGATATGTTACCGCAGTCAACGCTTATGTCATCGTGAAACTCAGAGGATGGGATGTGAGCAACGTCTCTGTAGTATCTCGGATGTCGTGGTTGCAGATGAAAAGTATATCTGTCTAAACCACTCATACTCTTTTATCACAGAAGAAGAGACGAGTGACAAAGTTGGTTTAAGCTATTTTATTTGAAATAATATAAAGTAAAGAGCGCTAGTGTTACTAATTCGGCATTGCCATTATATAGTGAACACGAGGCTCGCAATATAGAAAGAAAATAGCATCGAAAAATAAATGAATAAGTTAGTAAAGTAAGCATTAAAATAAATGGACAGACTGATTGTTTTAGAATCACAGAAAATTTTACGAGTAGAAAAACACGTGGGGTTTCAGTAGAATATAGCACAGACTTTAGAAAAAACATAGCTTAGCATATAAAAACTTGTTTAATTTGTTACAAAACGTTTAGTTTCACATATATAGATAGTTATCGCTTTGTAAACTTTTACATATTGTTCAAAGTTGGAGAGATGAGAAGGAGAAGATAGCAGAAGGATATTCATATCTATATTTAGATCAGGATCACACTCATGTAATGTATCAAATAATTTTGTACGAGCAGTAGTGCAGTCTGGATAATGCAGAAAGAAGTGTTCTACTATTTCCAAATGAGAGCATGAGCAGAACTGTGAGTTTGGTGTTTTATCGATTTCTCTACAGTATAAATCATGTTCGAGTATAGAAAGACCCGCTCGTATCTCGCGAAAAACAATATCTGCTCTTCTATTTACATCTTTCACTATTGGTTATTTCTCAGGTATAACTTTTAACTCATCCCATAGCTTTTTGAATTTTCTCATAGAACTGGCCATTCGCAGTTTTATATCGAATTGATTCCATAACCTTATGGTAAAGGGAAAGAAGGAAAGATCATACGATCGAGTTTGTTTGCTGAGTTGGCGTTTTGTTGACACATTTTCCTGAATTAAAAATACATTCCGATTCTGAGACCTCAAATCATTCCGATTATTTTGCATAAATGCGACACGATTTTGCAGAAATTCGGGTGTTTTTCCTATCACAATTTTTGTATGAGACTCACGTTTCGATTTTTAAATCCCTCACTAAATGGCAGCCATTCTAAAACTTTAAGTAATTTATCTTTACTAGTCAGATGTAAGGCGCTACTAACTACCTTAGCTGGCTCGTACTGAAACTGCTCTATTTTTGCTATGTTTTCATTTGTAGTGCCGGAATAAACTTCGCAACCGTAAAGAATGATCGATGAAACTAAAGATTGGTAGATCTATTGCAGAGTACTAGTGCTAAAGAGAAGTTTAAATTTTCGCATTAAAAATAATATCTTATTACACTTCCTGACTACGTAGTCACAATGTGGTTGCCACTCTAGAGTAGGCGTCAAAAACATTCCTAAATGTTTATGTTCTTTAACTTCTATTAGATCTATATCATTTAGTTTTAGGGCTGATGTGAAAAGAATTGATTTTCTCATAAAGGTCATCGTCACACATTTCCGTTCGTTTAGAGGTAACTGCCAATTTTGAGCCCACTGATTTACTTTCTTTAAATCTTCATTCAAAATTTTTGTTAAAAAACGTGGACTTGTTGAAGAGTGATAAAGTAAGGTATCATCTGCAAAAAGCCTACAAGTTGAAGTGAGCTCATTTGTGATATCATCGATATAAACTAGAAATAGTAAAGGTCCCAAGACGCTTCCCTGTGGAACACCTCTGTTAATAGATCTCGAGCTTGATTGTTTACCATTTACTACTGTAATAATCTTCCTATCGTTGAGGTAGCTCTTAAACCACTCTAACATTGCACCTCTAACCCTCTTACTTTCTAATCTTGTTAACAGACCTTTTATCCAAACTCCGTCAAACGCTTTCGAAAAGTCTAAAAACACTGCCTTAGTCACTTTAGATTGTTCTGCTTCTAAATAAATTGATTGAACTAGGTCCACTAGCTGGTTTATTGTGGAATCATTCCTAATAAATCCTGATTGTAACGGAGAGAGAAGATTATTTTTCTTTAAGTGTTTGTAAAGATGAAAATGTACTACTCTTTCGAAAACTTTACCAAGCGCAGGTAACAGCGTGATAGGTCGATAGTTTGAAGGAGACGTTGATTCTCCGTCCTTGTACAATGCATTTACGTAACCAGTTTTAAAAGAACTAGGAAAAACTCCGGTATCTAATGAGAATTGAACCATTTTAACTACTGTAAGCGCAATAATAATTGCAGACTCCTTTAACAAACTTGATGTGGCTCCTGGCGAGCATGCCTTCTGCGCATTAGTTTTCAACAAGATTTTTTCGACGAGTGACCTTGAGATTTGGTAGTTGAGGAACATTTGGTACTCTGTTGGTACTAGGAGTAGGTTTTGCATCATCAGTAGAAGAAATATAGTTTATTGATGCGAAATAAGAGTTCAAAAGTTCCGCTTTAGCAATATCATCTTGAACGAGAATTCCAGATGTGTTTTTGAGAGAGGGAATTGTACACCTTTTCCTTCTGCCTAGAGAAAAATTTAAAGCTTGCCACCAATCTTTTCTATTGGCTGCGATTTTGTTGATTTTGTCTAGATACTCTTGTTTAGACTGTTGTGCTAAGTTCTGGAATTCTTGGGCTACTGTTGTATAACTTTGATACGTAGAACTACTCTTGTCCTTATTATACCTTTGGTATTCTCGATTTTTCTTCCTTAACAGTTGTCTAAGCTCATCTGAGAACCACAAAACAAATGGAGTCTTTATTATCAACTCCTCGCTGATTATTCAAAATTAATCAGATGCTTGCAAACCCCCTAGTGAATGTACTTGAGCTAAGTATTTACACAAGTACTTGGGTCAAGTAATGAGGACAGTACCTGTGGACTTTTCCAAGTAAATTTACGTGTCAACTACTTTCTCAAGTACTTGACAAGTAAAATATAAATACTTGGCTAACACAAAGCAAGTAAATTTACTTGCAAAAGTTCAGTCGAATACTTGTTCTATTTATTATTATTTTGTATTTTATACATATTCTGGAGCTATACTCTACTTTTCTACAGCAAATACATGCACAGCTACTAAGTTTTGTTCAACTCAGTAGAAATATGTAAGTTATTTTATAACTGTATAACTTGTTTATATACAATACAAGTGGTCAATGCAAAAGAGTGCATGGCTGAAGCAAGTCAAGTAACGACACTTGGAAAGTTCTTGATCAAGTACCTGCTAAGTGTTTAACTTGTCACGTACTTCTCAAGTACTCATCAAGTAATCAAGCACTTGTACCAAGTACATCCACTAGGGCTACACTCGCTCGTTTTATCGTTTGCATAATTCTGGGTCGAATTGATACTCGCACAACTTTTTCGTTTTGCATATCACCGATCGAAAAATTTTAAAAGCTTGTCCGGTCAAAACCGACTGCAGATTCGTCTTCTCCATGGTTGATTATGTGGTACGCGATGACTTCTGGATCGGGGTACTTTAGAAAAATTTTACGACATCGTTTTGCCTTTGGTCCCGTACGGTAACTCTGTGAAAAATTTTTGAGCAAGACCATGGGAATTTTTTTTTCTAAAGTATCCCAATCCAAAAGTTATTGTGTGACACATAATCAACCATGGAGAAGACGAATCTGCAATCGGTTTTGACAGAACAAGCTTTTAAAATTTTTCGATCCGGTGATATGGATTGAGAAAATCATTTGCTCACACGTCATTTACTATTACTACGTTATGAAAATTATAATATTAACGTTTCCTCGTATGAACAAAGTTCTTTTATTCTAGAATATCCGTAGAATTAATATTAAGCCTCTTAATATATATATATATAAGCCTATGTCTCTGATCATGGCAACTAAGTCCTACCTACCATATGAATCTAAAAAGATTATGTGTAACTCAGCGGAAGTACTCTCAGACAGCGACATAATTAAAAAGCAGGAGAGCTGAGATTTTTTCTTAAAAAAATGAATTTCTTAAAGAATCAGGGAAGTATTGCACTTTCTTTCTAATTTCCCCTGAATTTTACATTCCTGATTTTATCCACGATCGCAGAAACAGTTCTACAATGACGTAATTAACTGCAAAATTAAAAACAGTTGTACAATTCAATGGTATATTAGTGAAACGATTTGTGTAAATACAGAACATCACAAACAAGTACGTTAATGTATAAGAGAGACATCTATTTTATTTCGCATCTTTTTTTATAAATTTACGCTTCATTAACGGAACAGTGATGAGTTGCGACGTAAAAATTAAAGTACTGAAACTCTTTTTCCTTCTACGTAAACTCTACTAACTATTATTTTTCAAGACACACATGAGTTTATAATGGATGCCTAAAATTTAAACGCGTGTTGAAATTTCAGTCTCACACGAATGATAATAACAAAATAGGACCAATTTTACGCTCATGTCTGTGATCGTAGTGCGCGTATGCGCAATTTTCACTTGCGCCACATTGTGCTGCAGGTATTAAAAAATCGACAATATCGGTTGTTTTGCTTGAATTTTTTTCATCCATTTTTACGTTTTTGTCCATGAACGATCATCTCTGTAGCACTTTTTCGTCAGGCATAAAAGGTATGTTATTAAATGTAATACAAAGGTCCTGACTGTTCTTGGTACCAAGTACTACTTTTTGATGTGCCCACATCAGTTTCTTCATAGTTTCTGCCCTTCGTTTTTGAAGTAAACAATGTGAAAAACTTTTTTCTGAGTCCTTAGCTAACCATACCTATGAACAAATGACCAAAATGAGTAAATGTATATGGATATGTCTACCTGATGCAGATCTCCAGTTACGCTAAGCTTAAAATATTAGATGTTATTGTTACAGACATCGCAGTTTCCGGTGCGTTACGCCCGCCTCCTTCGCAAAACTCGTTTCGAAAACGCTGTCGACACTTGTTCTGAAGGAGTCAGTAGTTTTATGTGTGCGGACCGATCTCATTAAAAAAATGACTAAGACTCATGATTACAGTTTTTGGTAGTTTGAATTGCAGTATTTTAACTTGGATATGATTATACTTTCCTATACACCCACTGCATCGCTTTGAGGGAGTACCCTCTGTAGACTTGAGGGTGAATCGTCAGCTGTAAGTTATCGTTTTGCAAGTCATCGATGTACAATCGTCAAATTGCTGACATCATTGTTCTATCGGTCACGTTCAAAATGATATAAACTCCGTTTACACTATCATTCCTTAGTCGATATGAAAATGTTTAGTGACGGATTTTAATACTATGATGACGAAAAGGGTTTTTTTGATAAAGTTTGTGGATAAAAGATTTAGTATTAGAGCAATGGTGTCACAAATGGAAAATATTTTCTTTTTTAGTATTCCGTTTTCTTTATTCCACGTCTTGGTAGTGAACGTGACAATGGGCAATTTCATCGATGCATGAAGATAGTATTTTAATTCTGAAACCAAAAACAGAACCTATTTTTTTATTTATATTTTAGAGAATTTAGATCCCGTATAAGAGAGTCAATAACAAATAACAAGTTTTGTTTACAGAGAGCTTTATGTGTGAGTTACTTTATAGGGAAAAAGTTGACTACCGTTTACACATTATTGCGCAACTTCGTTTTAAATCTGCTTATTTCTTTTGTTTTGGTAGTCAATTAATTAAAATCTATCGACGTGCTTTTTTTCTCTTCATCTCTTTCTTTGGTATGTTGAACAGTATAAAAATATATATGTTTTCATTCGCTTGAAGAAAAATAGGACAAAAACACATTAACGCTTGCGTTACAGTCAAATTTGAAAGTTAAAGAGAAAATACGAAAATACATCTTTATTTACTATTTTTTATGTATATATACTCTGTCGTCTGTATTTTCTTTTCTCTCCATTGCATTCGACTTGGCTATAGTTCAATAAAACAAAGTATTCTATTTTTGTTCTTTTTTTTTTGAAGAACAGAAAAAACCGCATAGAGAGTAAGAGAGAAATATTAACGTTCTGCTCGTGTAAAATACTATAGGCAGACTGTGCAGGTAAGAGAAAACAATAGGCCCAATTGAGACTTTCTCAGACAATTGTTATACGATGAGCTTAATCTATTTATTAGACTATTATTGTTAGACCTTTCAGCTTTTTCTTATACATCAAACAAATATTTTTCAAACTTGTTAAGCGCTTCAGACTAACTGATTTCGCTGCTATTGAGGATGGTCGCAGTTAAAGATTTTTCCGCACCACGCATGATATTTCTTTCGGATTAATGATTTTTTCATGAATAAGGAATGCACACCTAATTATAATTCATATCGGAAGTATTTTGTTTCTGCTTTTACACCTAAATCAACAAAGATTTTGATATTTTTTTCCTCAGAATGCCATCAGATAAAGTGAATTTTATATTCTATTAGCGATACTTGGAGAGAGAAAGCTCACGCTGTACAAATCAGAAAGTAGACGAGCATTTTGTGTTCTTCGGTTCTTTTTACATGCATGCCTACTTATGACACTAAGTGATGGATGGATTAATTACTTTCTGTATTATGAATCAAAATAATGAGTAGAGCGTGCAAGTTTGATTGTTTTTGTGTTTTGAGATAAAATATAAAGATGTTTAGTAATGGGTATTCCAAATATTTTGAATTTGTTTTATATTCTTAATCTATTGTGCTCAATTTATCTTTTGTTTTGCAAGAAGAAAATACCAGTGCACACACTTTTACTTTCACATCTCTAACATTTTTAGTTCTGCTGTTGAGTAAGATCATATATTTCTCTTTCCTCTGTTTTAGATCGTTGAACAGAATATAATTCGTAGGTCATTCCTACGGTTTTCATTAATCAATAATGAGTGACGTACCATACGTGTCATTATATGTAAAAAGATCAGAAATCGATTTTTCACATCGAACTCCTTGTCCAATTTGTCAGGTACGTTTCTCGAAACGAGCCATTTATCTTTTACTCACCGTCTTTTCCCTTAATATGTATTTACTAGAGATGGTTCATGGTACTTTACTTAAAATCCGAAGCAAAAGAATTAGCATTAACAGTATATCCAGTGAATATGAAAAATCCTGAGCAAGAATTTAAAAAAGCATATAATTCTAATCCACCTGTTGTTGTATTTAATGAAACAGGACAAAATGGTCAAGATGATAAAAATCAACAAGTCGTACTAACCGATAATCGTGATATTGATGCTGAAATATCAAAGCGTTTTCCAGTTGTTAATTTGAGCTCATTAAAAGAAGCCGAAGACGTTTGTTCAAACGTCTATATTAAATTTCATCCCTATTTAAAATCAATCCCAACTGATCCTCAAGAACAGATGAAATTAAAATCATTATATTCGGAATTAAAACGTATTAATGATTATTTATCGGAATCGGGTACACAATTTCTAAGTGGTGATGAGATGACAAATATCGATTGTGATGTAATGCCGAAATTACAACATATTCGTATTGCTGGAAAATATTACAAAAATTTAGACATTCCTCTTGAATTACAATCATTATGGTCTTATATAGAACGATGTTATCAGACAAAAGCATTTCAGGGTATGTCAAAAATGTGTCGAAGTGGCACGCACTGATAGTGGTATATGAAGAAGATCAGAGATAGGAGTTATAGAAAAATGGATGAGAAAGACAAAACAAAACCAGAGAGGGAGGAAGAAACAATGCAAAGGACACTCTGGGAGTGCAATTACATATTACAGTTCTTCACTGACGATTCAATCGCCATTAATATTCCATGATCACCAAACCAGAAGCCATTATCTTTGTACCATTTCGTGGCGCATGACTTAACATGACCACTAATAACTTTTGGTTTGAACAGTCCTTCGCACTCTGGAATTCGTACCTAATAGTGGTATCCTTGTTTAATAACTTAACGATTTTTTCTTTTAAATTGCACCAGATTGTGTGCTCACTGCTGTTGTTGTGACTAGCACCTGAGCTTTCAGATCGCATGTTCGCGCATTCGTCTTTCTACCTGGTTGGATCATCAAAATCTGGAGTTGACTGCTTCCTGAAGTAAGCCAGAAATCTGCAACACTTCTGTTGTTGACTTGTCTAAGCACACTGTCACTCCGTGAGCTTTCTTCTTGTATGTAATTTATCGGGCACTTTCCTACACCCGGACCATCCATACGAGTTGTACATAGCATTGCAATTTTGATCTTTTATCCTTCAGTTGTTGGATGATTAATTGTTCTTCTGCTTGATGAAAACACGAGAAACGTAGTTTTACGTGTCATAACAGACTTTTATTGATCTTTAGCTCAGATTCAGATTGTTTAATGTCTTTTTAACAGGAGACTAGCTCGATAACAAAACAGGAGTTGGTTCTCAGTTCCTAGGGATACATCTTACCGCACAAAGAGCAGCAGGTCCTGAAAACGTCTCACAAACAAAACCCGATGAGGATCACAAAACTAGTGACTCTTAAGAAAAACACGCTCTGGTTTAAATACTGATCTCATTAATTTTATTTTCACCTGATTTTAGAATCCTGTCCGTATGATCAAGATATTATATTACATTATGAAGCAAAAGTCGGTGGTACCAGTACTGGACAACAACAAAGACAAACATTTGGAAAGTGTCCTACTCTTCAGCAACCAACAATGACTCTTACTGTACCAACATCATGAACAAGCAGTGATTCTTGAACAAAGCCTTTTTCTCATTTTTGGTTTGTATTTCGTCTATGCTCTATTTTTACTTATTCTATTCTTATTTCGGCTTTCTTTATTGTTCTTATCTCATGTTTTTTTTGCATTATTTCATATACATATTGACAAAGAAAAATAATGAAAAACTAATATCTCATTTTGAATGATGCACGCATCTCTTTTTGTCAATCTTTGATGATGTTAATTTTACATTTTTTGTGAATGATTTTTTTATGTTATCTCTCTTTTTTTTATGCGTCATTTGCTTGTGTTTTAATTTGTGTGTAGTCGAATATGTATGCAGAGTGCGCTCTCTACTATTCTTCTTTTTCTTATTGTTGTTGTTGTCGATGTGGCTATTATTTTTCTTTTTATTCCTGAACAAAAATAAACATTATATTGATCGTTGCAAGACAATAAACAACATATTCAATTTGTATTTAATAATCGAACAAACGAACAAATCATAACAATTTTGTTTGTTTTTTTGACTTCAACAAATGTTCTAATTGAGAAAGATTTGGAACTTGTTTTTATTCTTAATTTACTATAACATGGTTATTTGACTTAAGAAAGAGAACATTTCTCAAACGAATTTAGTTTTATTGATCCTACAAATGTTTACAATGATACTCATTATACTCTCCACGGTCTTAGATTTTGTTTCATTTAATCAATGCTATTCTAATGCAAAGTGACTGTACTAAAGATATGTAAGAACAAAATGATGCAATAGGTAGGTACTCTTAAACAAAGAATTGACAGTTATACTATTTTTACGGTCAATGTTAGCAAGCTTTCTGTTCAGATTTCAATATTTTTAGATTTTAATACTTGTTTTAATCCATAAATATTGATATTTCTTTACTAGTTCTATTGCGCTTAAATTAAAATAACAATGGAAGAAGCCCAAGAAAAAGAAATGGTAAGCACAGTGTTCTCTTGACAACGATAGCTTTTTAATGATTAACATCCAGTTTTAGAATACTAAAGACATGTACTTCGAAAGATCACTATTCTATTTCAATTTCTTATATTTCATTTTATCTCTCACTTAGGACATTGGCTACATCTATGCAAATTTTAAACTCACTATTAAAAAAATACTTTCAAAATTTTTTAAGATATCCAAATAGAATCGCACTTTTCTATTTAATAGTTCATTATTATTTGTAGGATAATGTCGCAAGTTTTAAAGCTGGCCATTCATTTACTGTAGCTGGAAAACAATACTATGACACATCTCAGTCAATTAATTTGTTAGTATCATCAAACAGATACGGTCATGTCTTCTATGCGACACAAAACAAAGGTAAACAAATTTGTTTGAAATTCTCATTTATTGTGCTATATATTACGTATTTTAGGGCTTGCTATTTTACCATCCTCTTATATCGATAAAAATTCAAAACATTTGACAAAGACATTAGAAGAAACTGTCGATGCTGATGATACGGCTAATAATGATAATGTTTCAGATGAAAATGATATATATTATGCTCCATTTATGTCTACAAACAATTCATATGTACCCATATGGTTAGCATTAAATTCAGATGAAACAATTCTATCTGTTCTATTATCTGATGAAAATAATTGGATGATTATTTTATACGATGTTATTAAACTTATTCAAATGGTTTGTAATAAATTATTTGCAATTATTAGGAGATAATATTTGACTTTTTCATTATAGATAGATAATTCAACATTATGTTCAATGAGTTTTAGTGATAGTGTAGGGGGTACTATTCATAGTTTAGCATGGAATCCAGTTATTAATAATTTATTTGCTCTTATGGACGGTAGTGGAAGTGTGTATACATATGAATATGATACAAATATAAAAACTATTAAAAATTCTGGAAAATCTGAACAAAATGAAGATAATGCATGTCGTAAGTATAAAGTAAGATCTAATTATTATATTTTTATTTTTATTTTATGTTTATAAATAGTTTGTTGGAGTCCAAAAGGTAAACATTTGGTGGTGGCAAATTATGATGGTTCAATTCAATTATATGAGACTAATATGAAATTGGGAAATGCATATCCAACAGCAAATCCAAATTCATCAGCAATATGTAAATTAAATAATAATAGTGAAGCATAAATCTTGTATAATTCGTCTATGTATGTTCTAGGTGTGAATATACTATGGTTATCAGCAAAAACATTTTTATTTGGTTATTGTAATTCTGATATTGATGATACGGAAAATAATTTAGATAATAATGAAGAAAATTTCTATTTATTATCGGCTACATATGAAAAAGTGTGAATAAAATAAATAATTAGTATAGTCATCTTTTTTTTACCATATTAATTATTTTAGCATAAAAATACCTCAAAAATATTAATTTACAATGATTTATTTTTTGATGTTGATTCGTCAAGTTCAGATATTCAAGGTCGATACTTTTTTTCAAGTATTACAGACTGGTAAGTGTTGATATATACATATATATATATATGTGTGTCAAGAAATTTTAAGCAATGTCCACATGGCAATATCATAGGTCAAATAGCATATTGTTCAAAGTGAATAGTTGCAGATCAGGTCTACAAAAAATTTAGTAAACATTTTAAATTAATGAAAGAGAAGACAGCATTAACCGTGACGAAAGAAGAAATTGAAATGTTACATCATATATCTGTCTAATATATTTGAGATCATTTTTTAGGAAAGTCATCTTTTGTGGTTTGACAAAATCTGCTAAAGTCAATGTACTTGGTGGCAATGAACTATCACCGGTAAGAAATTATTTATTCAATTAACAAACTAACAATTGTATTGAGCGTTCAGAATTAAATGAACCACTGTTTAGTTTCATTATAACTCGTTTTTGTTACGTTTTTCAATCTTAATTTTCTTATCAAAAGATACGCTTTGTGAGCTACTCTACAAAAAAAACATACGGAACATATTTCTGTAAACCTTAAAAATAAAAAACAACCACGGAGAAAATATAGTGAAGCTTCAATCTCCATTTAGTTTGTAATCTAAAAAATGACAAAAGACAAGCTTATTTTGAACACGATCCAAAAAAGGTGAAAATTTAACTTATCTCGATTTGACAATGGAAAAGAAACGGAGTTGTTGAAATTTCTCTATTCGAATATAATATTTATATTATATTTTATAAATATTTCATTCTGACTGATTTATAAAAATTTTCGTAAGTGCCCAAAAGTGCAGTTTGAAAATGATGATTTTGGGCAAAATCGAAAAAAACAGAAGGAAAACGATTCTCTCTCAATCGCTTGTGATTTTATAAAAGTTTTTTAAATATAGCCAATTGATAGAGCTTTTGAAGGGCTACAAAATGGCTATCTTTTTTATGTTCCAACATATAAAGACCTAAAACTGAAAAAACTATTTTTCGGATTACAATGTAATGAAGATTGAAACTTCACAGTATTTTCCTCATCATTCTTCAGTATATACTTTTTTTTTGTAGAACAACTCTCAAAGCGCATCTTTTGAAAAGAAAATTAAGATTGGGAAACGGAGCAAAAACGAATTATAATGAAAATGAATAGAGACTCGTTTAATCCTGGACACTGGATACATATTTTCGTTTCTATTAAAGTCATACATTAACACGTAGTATCTTTCATTTTTTAATGTTTTTTAATTGAAATCTATCATGACAAGTTAAACTTGAAAACAACAACAACTCATATAATAGTCTTTTATTTATATGTTATTATTGAAGCGAACAAATAAGTATACAATATAGGCAGACGATTTTTTATTTGTTTTTTGACGTCTACTTATATATTATTCACGAAAAAAATAAATAAATGTTTATACACTCTTATATTACGCTATTTGCAGATATAAAGATTTAAATAGAAGAAATGTCGTCATTTAATTGTGTCCATAGCACTTGAAATACAAATGTGAGATAGATCTTATTCAGTGATTGAATATATATATATACATATGGATCAATGAGTCAAGTATTGAACAGAAAAGTGTCATATATTAAAGATAAACAAAACAAAAATTAATAAAATGATCTTTCTGTCGTATGAGAAAATTTTTTTTGAATAAATGGAATTTTTTTGTGATGATATTATGATTATAAATTTGATATTTGCTTCATCTCTCATGTACCTTGTTTTTAGATTAATCTCTCGAATTTGAAAAACAATTTTCTGATAAAGAATTTGTATATAGATCATGGCGAGTCACACAGACACACACACAGATATCTCTATAAATTATTTGAACTAATTCATTTTTTGTTTTTTTCGACGAGAAAGAGAAGAATTTTTGAAAATTTTTGTTGTTCATAAGATTTCAACTGAAAATATATTCGTTAGTTCAAACAATTTATAGAGATATCTGTGTGTGTAACTCAATAAGATCTATAAAAATTCTTCGTCATTTTCAGATTCGAGAGACTAATCTAAAAGTACGATACATGAGAGATGAAGAAAATATAAAAATTTGAAAAATGACGAACATTTGATGTTATTCACTCGTAGATTATCAAATAAAATATGAAAATTTTTATATATTTTGACGAGAAACAATAAGAATAGAAATATATTTGATTGAATCAATTGATATATGTTCAGTATTTTTAGCTCAAATAAATTTATCAAGAATAAAATCGTCATTTTACTGAAATTTTATCAAGATTTAGTAGAATAAAAGAAAAAAAACGTAAAATTTAGAATAGAAAATAAAGAAAAAATTGTTTAAAATTTTTGTTGAATTTTCAAAAAAAAATTTTTTATTTAATTCATTGTTGAATATATTTTTCTTTCGTTTTTCTTTTTTTTTTTTCGTTTGAAACACAAAACACTGAGTGAAACACATGCACGCAAACAATCACTTCTGTATGTATGTACGTGTATGTATATAAAAAAAGAAAAGAAACAAACAAAAGCCAACAATATGATAAAAAAAAAAGACGAAGAAGAAGAAAAAAACCGAAATAAACAATGAAAAAAATGTTTAATTGAATAGAATAGTAATGATAGCAGCAATATATAGAATATTTAATATATTCTTATTTAAATTTAATCTTATTGCATAAGATTTTCCCGCAATATTTTCTCTATGTTGAGTTAAATGTTGAGAATGATTTTTTGGTGAATGTGTATGATGTAATGGATGATAATTATCTACCATTGTTGTTAATTTTTTTAATGAATATTGACATGGTGTACCACATTTATCTTGTTCATCATTACAATATAAATATTTTTCTAATAAAGCAATTGGTACAGGTGTTGTTAATCGTTGTAAATATTGTTGTTGTTGATATGTTTTAACATATTTCATTGTTTCATTTGTTATTGTACAACCATGTTTTAAATATTTTTTAATATATTCATCATTTTGTTTTAAATATTCAATTAATTGTAATAATGAACAATCACATTGTGGACGTGTATGTATTTGTTGTTCAATTTGTAATGTTGGCTTATATAATAAAATACAATTTGATAATGGTGATATAAATTTATGTTTAATATGAATATATAAACGTTCTAATTTATTTAATGAACAAAATGCATTTTTATGAATATATTTAATAGGATTATTATTTAAATGTAATATTTTTAATTGTGTTAAATGTTCAAATTGAAATTCATTAATATTATCAATTAAATTAGAACTTAAATCTAATTCTTGTAAACTTATTGAATTTAAATCATTTGGTACAAATTTTAATTGATTATTTTCTAATGCTAAATATTGTAAACGTTTTAAATTTGATATATTTATTGTTGATAAATTTAATAATAATTGAGGATTAGATATAATAATTAATTTTTCTAAATTAATAAATTTATCAAATTGTAATGATGATTGTTTTGTATTTGTTAAACTTAAATGTTTTAAATTTTGTCCAGTTAAATGATTTGATGATGATGATAATAATTGCTCATTATCTAATACAACATTTTGTACTTCTAAACGTATTAATAATGGTAATTGTTCTAATAAATAATTTAAATTTAATTTTTTTCTATTATTTATACCATCATACATATAATAAATATTTTTTAATGATAAACTTTTTAATGTTTGAAATGAATCAGCATTAAATATTGTTTGTGAAAATTGTGGTTTAATTGTTGAATTTTCAATTGAAAATTTTTCTAATAATTTTATTTTAGAAAATGATTGATCATTTAAATCTGTTAAATTACATAAACGAAAACGTAATGTATTTATTGTTAAATCGGCAAATGTTTTATCACCAATACGAATTGATTCAGTACATGAATCAATTTGAATATTTTCATGTTTAATTGTAGTTAAAAATGGTGGAACATATGTAAAATGATCACATTGTAATGAAATTGATGTACCATCATTTGACTCTTCACAATCACATTGACTTTGTTCTTGACATAATTTTGATTGTTGTTGTTGTTGATTATGAACAAACGATATTAGATAAAATAATAAAACATTAAAATAAAATGAACGATAATAATAATGAATTATCATGATAAAGAGAATAAAATTAAAATTACCTAGATGATAATAACATTAATATAAATAATATTGTCGGATTCATTACACACATCTAAAATAAAAATAAAAAAACATTATTTAACAATAAAATTGTTCATTCAATATTTTCGATTTTCATTTTAATCGTCTTATATCATATGATGATGACATTTTGAAAATGATTAGTAAAATGAAATCTATTTTAATCATTGAATACTGTTGAACGATTATATAAAATTAAAATTTTTAAAAAACTATTTTAATCATAATTCTTTACAAATGATATTTCTCTAAAACAAACAAACAAAAAGAGAATAATAACTATCATTATATCTCTTATATTTTCATTACATTTCATTACATACAAATTTCTCGAAATTGTTAATAAATGAGTCAGTCCATTAGGATTCGAATTGAATTATAATGTAGCATGATAAAAAAACAAAAAAAGAGCTTAAAATTTACGGTTGGCTGACTGTTTATTCGACATGTTTCTAGTTATTTTCAAAATATTCACTTGATCATGTTCATTTTGTATTTTTTTCAGTCTTATTCATATATAGATGAAAATATATAGGTAGTAATGAAATATAGTGGATGTCTGAAAAGTTGAACTTTGTTTTATTTTTATTTGTGTAACAAAAAAAAAAAAATATATATATATATATATATATGTATAATATGAAAAACTTTCTCTCAATAATTGCGTACAATTGCTATAAACTATTTTTTTTTCTTGTTTTATTCTTTTCTCTACATATTGATGAATTGAAAAACGGAAAATGTTCTCCGGTCAATGTCGGTTTTTTCTTCTTTTTTTTTCTTAATCTATATACGACTATAGCTTTATGTATCTCTTTCGAATCCAAAGGTAATCAGAAGATGAAGAAAAACATATAAACAAAAGATTTTCTTCTCGGTTTTTTTTTTTTTTTTTCTTCTATTTTATTCAATTATTATAATTACACTTTAGAAAAATCATTCAAATAGTTGATAGACATTTGTTATAAACTCAAACACATACTACCTATATAAAGCATAAAATGAGACTTAACGTTAATACTATTAATGAGTAATTAAAAAACGAAAAAAAAAAATGATGACATCAGGTCATCGTTCATCGATTCATTTATAAAGATTAAAATGATAAGTGTTTTATAGGGCGATGAGAGAGAGAGAGAAAGAGAGAGACAATGTCTACGTGTTGATCATTGACCAATGAACTTAAACATACAAGTTGCTTGACAATTTTGGCAGAAGCCATATCTTATAATCTATGTGTGTGTGTGTGTTTACTACAAGTACAAAAAGATTAGAATCAAATTATCTGAGAATACTCGCTTCTTTTTTTTCTTTTTTGTTCCAACATTAGATAGATCGGAAAGAAGTAACTTTAATTTATGGTTATTAGAGAGGAAGGAAATAGTGAAACAATAAGAAGTTTTTATCATTAATTAATTGTTCTTATCTAAACTCATGCATGTCTATAATCGTTGTTTTGAAACTAGAAGAAACAAAGTAGCCTAGACTCTCTTTCCAAATATCGTATACTTTTTTTTCAACTATAAGAGAATTTAGTAAATGATTTTTTGTATCAATAAACAAAAGTTATAATCTCTTAACAAACTATGACACATGTAGAATTATAAGATGAGACGAATAAAAGTTTAGCTTAAATGGATTTACTAAATACATAATCATCCCATCTTTCACTTACCACTCATATCCTTTTTGGTTCTAGTTCTAGCTGATAGATATTTAAGTGTATGTTATTTGAATTCTTTTTTTCGTTTATAATAATAAATTTTTAAAAATAATTAACACATTATAACTGTTATTCGAGAATATTTTCAATTAAACTTAATAGAGTAAGTATAATTAAAAAAAAGAAAAAAAAACAAGTAAAAATAATAATTGTGTCATTGTGTCATCTATAAGGATTGTGTATAGAGAAGAATAACCGTCGTTGTTCTGTTAATCGGAATGTGTTGTTCTGAAAAGAAGTTGAACATATACACATCATACATATAAATGGGCCTAAGGCGAGAAAAAGAAAAGAATAAAGGAATGTTAGCCCATAATACAGCTATTAAACATTGACTAGCTTCGAACTATATTTTGTGCTGGCCATCCATATCGACACAGTAAAAAAAAGAGAGAAGAAAGCAACAGAGAGAGAGAGAGAGAGAGAGAGAGAAAGGAAAGATCGATGTGGTTAGGAATATGATATCTATGTAATGAACGTGTGTATTTGTGTGTAACAAGAAGAACAAAAAATTAGAAGATTTTGAACATACAAGTTGAACGGTGTTATTCTGTGGCGTTCAATTGTACTACTTGTCAGAATAGAATAAATATCTGTTCAATGTCTGAAATAGAAAAAGAGAAACAGATTTTTCTCTACTAATGTTAAGTTTTTTTTTCTTCTATTCTTAATTTTCCTCATCATTTTACGCTTAAAACAGACGAAAAAAAAAAACACCAACAAAACATTGAATGTACCTCTTATTCAATATTGAAAAAATGATTTTTTAACAAGAACTCAAATGAATATTGGATTGTAGTCATTAAATAAAAATGAAACGTGTCAATTGACATTTGTTTGTTTTCATCTTATATATAGATCAAAAGTAAACCATGCGTTTAAAATAAAAATTTTCAAGGAAACAACTATCTAATAGTATAGACGATTGACTAATATTTATGAAGTTTTGCATTCAAACAAGAAAAGGTTATTTTTTTTTTTGTTTTATTCTAAACACCGATTGTTTTTCAAACAATGGCGAAAGATATTTCTTCTATTTGATGTAAAAGAACATAAACGATAAAAATAATAGATAACTTGAATTGAATCATAAAATTTTACATTTATTTTATCTTCTGAAACGTGCTCTATCATCATATTTTCCTACAAAGTTTCTCCTTTGTCATATAGAAGAGAAAAATTATATTATCTTCTTCAAATTCGTATTTCGAATGTGGGCATATTTTTGTGTAGATTGAAAAAGAATAAATCAATAAATTGACTCACATGTACAAAAATATTAAAGGTATATACAAACATTTATTGTTTGCTACATTATTGAACTAAACTATTTAATGAACACAACTTTCCTCTTCTCGAAACAGAAACAAAAAAAAAAAAAACGTTTTTCTTTTTTTTTTCCCCATTCATTTATGAGTCGACATCCTAACAGTAACAGCAAACGTCTTTCTTAATCTCTGTTTCATAAACTTCCATTACATACATATACTTAGTGTATATGTGAAGTAGTCGTTATGTAATTTAACTATCATCTCATCAAAACTGTTCTTCGCTGTTGTCGTCATTTTCTTTTAATTCTTTGTTGACCATTATATATATATACATCATATGTAATCAACACAAATTCACTGTCATTTACGGTTTTTATTTCTCTAGAAATGTATCATCTGATGTAATTGATAATAATACAACAACATTTTTATTACTTATAAAATATATCCGAGTAAATTGAATGTGTCCTTGCATTATTTTCTATTCTATTGATATACTAACCAGTTCACGATACAGAGTCAGTTTTTTGTTTCCTCTTTTATTATGATAATGATTTTCTCATTGCCTTACTATAAAAACAGTGTAGAGAAAAAAAATATACAAATTTCTTTTCTTAATAAATATTATTATACGTTTTTTCCTATCTTTCTCTTTATTGTACATGTTATATCATTCTAATTTCCTCGCCTATTCATTTATTCCAATCGACTAATTGCTCATGGTTTTCTTTTGAGCCTTTTTTTTTCTTCTCTCTCTCCCTCTCTATTACTATTACATAATGGTGTTTCGTATAATTGAATTTATAGTTTTTTCCTCTCTATGTACAACAAAATCGGTCAATCTCATATCCGATAGCTATTTTCAGAGATGTGTATTGACAAGCAAAATAAAACATAAACGTAAAGTTCAAAATTCGACATTTTTTAGTATGAGGAAATGAACTGTTATTATGATATTTAAGATTGATAAGAATTATGAACAATAACATTATAACTCAAACATTTCTACTTTCTATTCTTGATTATTTTATATTAGTTTGCATTCTCCAGTAAAAACAATTGACTGCAGAAGGACATTTAGAAGATATTAGATAGATATATTATCCCTTTTATATCTCTAAAGATATTTATTTTCTATAAAGCAAGTTCAATGATAAAAAATGTAAAAATGAATTAATCAGAGTAGAAAATTTTGTCAATTATTTATTTTTATGCAAAAAAAGTTCATTCTTGAATTCATAAAGATGAGAAAAAGAAAAAAGAAGTAATATCGTACGTGATTTTAGCAGCTGCTTATTGTACGACTCGACACCATCGACTAGTCAGTCAGCCGCTCAACGGGATATAGGTACGTCACTTAATGGTAATCATCATTTTCTTTTTGTTTGAAAAACAACCATACTCCCTACTACTCATTATTCACACACTACTGACAAAACAATTGTTTTCTCATATCTTGAAATATCATATAAACATCAACAATAATATCATGATTGCATGGTGAAGAAAGATGTGATAACAATAGAAAAACAGAATAGAAGATCTAGAATGAAGAAAAAAAAAAAAAAAAGTAAAAAGAGTGATGATGATGATCGCCCTTTTAGATGACCATGTAGATAATATAATTCAGTCAAGATGTAAAATATTTATTTTGTGCTATTAAACTTCTTTTACTTGTAAAACGTGTGGATCATCTCTTCCTGCCATAGGCTCAATTGAAATGTTTTTTGTGTCTTTATGTATACGCGTGCGTGTGTATGATTGAAGCAACAAATACATGCAATATATATATATATATATATATATATATGATAAGATAAACTGGTGAACACTATATATTTATGTGTATGTGAGTATGTGTGTATGTACAAAAGAATTGTTCATCACCAGAAAATGGCCCTGACCTCTTTTCTCTTTTTACAGTAACTAGTTCTTTCTTCTTCTTTTTTTCTTCGACATAATTGTAATAATGATGACGATAATTATATGTAATAGATAGAGATAGAGAGAAAAATAGAATTAGAATAATTAAATGAACTTAACTTATACTAGAATGATATGTATAGGATAGTCGACAATATATATTTGAATCAATTGTGCTTCAGGGCCAAAAAACTTATCTAGAGACTTATTTGTCTGTCTATACTTTTCTCGGATAATGATGACTCTTATTATATTCCCAATTGTCATAGACTAAACAACTAATTAATCCTAAATGTAGTCTAGAAAAAGATATATAATGAAACATTTTGTTTAATTATAGACATTTTACAGGTGACTTAAATTTTTTGTCACAATCACCATCACTTATATTATTAATATATCTGGATAGTGTCATTTTTCATTTTGTTTGTGTGTGCGTGTGTATCTGTGATTATATATCGTACGTATATAAATGTTAGATTAAAAAATTAATTTGAATACTTTAACATTTTTAAACATCAAGTTCTAAAAGTTGATCTTCGTTGATCTATATGATGTCAGAGTTCAACTAACCTTCATTCAAAATAAAATACGGATACAGAATGAGATGCAAAAGCGGCAGCAATATGACATTAATAAAAAAAAAAGAAATAAGGTCACATTAGATAATGACCTTATTTTTCGCTTAGTTAACCACTAAGTTTTGAGAAATTTTAGCTAAAACGTAGAAAAGATCGCCAAAATCAATGTAACTTGTGTATATATGTGTAAAATAATCCATAATCCTCTTTTAATCATTATTCTTTCTTATCATATGTATCAAATCCTCGACATATGCATATTCAGTTTGTTGATCGACATTCATAGAATATAAAAAGAAAAATCATTTATTATACCATTCTATATCCATAAACAATTGATGAACATAGAGATTTTTGATATTCATTTTGTACATGTTCAATATTTTCATTGCATGTCTATATAGCGAGAATGGCACTTGAACTAAAAATAGGCCGTTGTGTTGATTGGAATTATTCATGGATGGATAGAATAAGACGAAAAAAGAAGAAATGAATACTCGATCTAACACAAAAGAAAACACTTAAGCAACTGTCCTAGAACAAAAACTGCCATTTATGATCATAACGTATATCCTATTGTTTTTACTCTTCAAATTCCCCGTAGAAAATAAAAAAAAAAAAAAAAAAGAGGAAGAAAACAAAATATGTACCATAATGTTTTTTTAGGTTACCCGATCATTCTTATCTTACTGTACAAAAGAAAGAAAAAAGTTGTTCATCATTTGATCTACGAAAAATTTTCAACTATAAATTTTATTTATCTGCTTAATACTTAATTATGCGTTCGTTCCTAGTGTGAAATATATTAAAAGTTAATAAACCACATAAAGTCTCAAGTCGAGACGAAGTACATACTTGATTCATCTTCTATTACTATATAAAATTATTAATTGGATATACGGTAACAATAGTGTGCATGATTCAATCTTGCACTATAGACATACAAACTGACCACCTTCATGTCATTATTTGTTTATGTATCGCTCTGTTGGTTAGACAAATAAACTCAGCATGTTCAAACAATAATATAAAAGAAAAATATTTCTAGACTTCTATCACTCATTCATGAGCTGTCAAATACTTAAAAACTACTTATCCTTTTCCACTATATTTACCTTGATGTATCTTTTCTTCTTTTTTTTTTAATTGAATAATTGTTCGGAAATCACTTTTGTATGAAAAAAAGTTATGAAATCTGTTAATTGAAATGTGAGATTGCCCCCATGAAAGAGTTATTGGTTCAATAAAGTTAGAATAATCGTCAACGAACGATGAGAAATATCTTTACTTTTATCAAGTGATAAACAAGGTTATGAAACTGTCAACGTATATTATAAAAAAAAGACGTATTCTTGAGATAAATGATAAAATACAATCCTAAATTGTGGTCGACTGTTCAATTATTATCTTAATAAAACAAAATTTTCTGAAGTTGATTCTAATATTAAGACTACTTCTCTGTGGAAATAAAGGACTTAGACATATTTTAAGAACGACCTTAACCCTTTAACCCACATGGATCATTGGAAGTGACCATTTGTAGAAAAGTTTCAGGAAAACAGTTAAGCATCAAATCCAAAATCTTTCCACACGTTATTTGTAGCAGATTCCACAAGCTATCGAATTATAAAGAAAACATTTTCTCCCGTCGCTCTGTCTTCGAGATATATGACATACGAAATTGGATTCCAGTAGCCGGGATCGCTATATGGGGTTAAAGGGTTAATCTCTACATATTGAACGATTTTCTCAGTTAAAAATTAACATTTTTTTCGAGTCTTTTTCTTTCTCATCATAATTTTGTAATCGAAAATTCTGTACGCTAATACATAATGTATTGAGAATCTGGAAAAGACTTACATTACTCTTGTAACAGATGGTTGTAGAGTTCTTTGTCAAAAATGTTTTAAAGTAACTCATTTCTCTTTTCTTTATACATACACATTTGTTTTCACTTACCATTAAATAAAATGAAATCTGAGTGATAGAGAGAGAGAGAGAGAAAGAGAGAGACGGATAGAGAGAGAATATACATACATATACATATAAAAAGAAGAGGGACCATGAACATAAATGTACACGTTCGGTTGACTTCACTTGTCAATGAAAATAAAAATAGAACCCAAATGAATTATATAAAAAAAAAAGAGAAGAAAATGAAATAAAAGAGAAAAATGAGAAGATAATATTAAGACCTTGTTTTAATCATCAAGGACAGTTCATGAACTTTTTTTTTCTTTTTTCAGTATTATAAAACAAATGACAAAATTTAAACTGATTGACTAAAATATTTCAGAGTATGACTAAAATATGTCATCATTAAAAAATCTTGAATGATAGATTTGAATTGATCAAAAATTGTTTTTCTAATAGAAAGATAAAAAATTTATTTTTAATGTATTCTGAACAGAACAATTTTCTTCTCTTATAGACTTTCTACTATAGAATATTAAATCGGCTATATCTTCCCGTATTCAAGAAACTGCATATTTGATAAATAGTAAAAAGGATGATAGCTACTAATAGCTGCGGGGTTTTTTGTTGCTGTTTCTGTTGAAATTTGTCCTACTCTCGAAACTATAAGATGGAACAAACGAAACATTGACAATAATTCAATATGGAAAAATCTTACTTTCGATACTGAATTGATGAATCGATCAGTTGTGAAGTGGTTAAAAACATCCTATTAGTGCATTGCGCGATAAATGAATCAGAAAATTGCTTAAAAAAAAACAAATTGCCCATTGTCTATAGAAAAAAAGAAAAAAAAAAAGACGCGATTAAACGCAAGAATGCAATATCTTACGTACCAACATTAGAAATTTGTTCTCTATCATCTCTTTCATTCGCTATAGCATAGACTATTTCTCTGTAAACAAATTATAATGTGTGAAAAATGAGTTGAAGACAGTTTGTTTATCATTGATGAACGTTTTTTGTATCTCAAAACTGACAGTTTTGTCTGATGATGATCATTATGACATTTGTATTCGCTTGATTGAAATCATGGTTCTCGAGTATAGTCGATCCGGATGATTAGAGTTGAATTTTGACATACAGACAGTAGCCAAAAAAATCAAAAATTTTTGGTGGTAATAATGGATGAAAGAAACACAAAACTAGATTGTAATTGCGCGACGCACAAGTTGCAATATCGACAGACTCTGTCTCTGACTGAATCTACTGCTCCAAGTAGATCCTATCAGTAGACTCTCAGCATTGCATTTTTGCTTGGATTTACTCTTTGAACCGCTTATAAGATAAAAGAACAATGAATGAAATTTGAAAAAGAGAGACTCTGACTAAATGATGCTGGAGAAAAAATAACAATAATAATCTAAGTCCAACAGTCTTCATTTGTTTTTGTCCACTTATGGAGCTTATACCGCCGAGTTTGGATCTTTAATTGAGTAAAGAACGTGCAATGGTCAATTTTCAGTTTCCGTAGAACACTGTTCCTTTTTCAAAACTTCTTTACGACGAGTAGTTTGCTAGATCATGGCGTTCTGGGAATCTGGGCTCAACAAATCTGGGAAACACTTACATTACGTTCAAAAAAAGGTCGTAAACAAAAATTAAAAAACAAAATTTTCCGCATAAATACGAAATGTCTGTCGACACAAAAAGCAAAATTTGCTAACTATATCGAATGAGAAAATGTCCAACATTTTTGATTTTAAGTAGGAAAACTGATTAGAATATTAAATTATTATGTTTTCATTAGTAGCTTCATTAAAAAAAATATTCTTTATTCTTCGATACGGAAGAAAAACTCTTTATTCCCGTTTAGAGTTAAAGAGAAATGACTTGAGTAATTGAAACTTTTTATCGTTTGTCATACAATGAGAGATTATATTCCAGTAACTTTTTTTTATTGTCCATATAAATGGCACTTGTCGGTATATACTATTGATCGTGGTTTTCTTCTTTTTTCTCTCTCTCTATCAATTAACTTCAAATAGTATTTGTTGTATAGTGTTTCAAATTTTCATCCATCGTTTGTCACAAAGAACAGATTAAAGTATATGGCATATAAATGAGGACTTCTTTTTTTTTTTATTTATTATTTGACCTTAATTCCCATTAATAATAGTGACCACAGTGAATGGTGTCTTGTTTATTCAGTTTTCTTCTTTCTCACAGACCGTTAAAAAAAATAGAAAATTCGGATTATTCTTTCCTACTATTACTGGCTGCGAGATGAATAACACAGACAAATAAAAAAAAAAAAAGAAGAAAATGATCAAACTACTCCGGATATCCAGATGATGGCGTCAGTAGACTTTTTTTGTTGTAAGCATACTCAAGATAATACGTGACAAGTATATGTGATGCGTATCTAATGGTTCATAACAAGAAGATCTATATGCCTCCATTATTTTCTAGCTTATTGTGTTTTATGTTCATTTCTTTAACAAGAAAAAGAAGGAGCTTGAAGGCTTACAAAATAGACAATCAGCTTTACATAAACTTTCTAGTTATCGTTTGATAAAATAGCCAAAACGAGATAGAAATAAAAGAAAAGAAAAGTTGATTAATACTGTAACACCAGCTACTATTCTCAGAAGAATCATCTGTCAAAGGAGAACAACAACATTTCATTGTACTTATTTGTTACATCGTTATCGTTCGTATAGTATAGACTAACGAAACTTTAATCTTGATAAGACAATGTGTTTCTTTTTGTTTTATTTTTGAGTAATTAGACTACTGAATCACACAGAAGAAGAAGAAAAAAAACGGCGGAGAGATAAACATTTTATCAGACAAATGTACATCATTAATTACAAACTGGCCAATGAGTCCTATATTTTTGGACGATGATCGAATGAATAGAGTTAGCTCTTTAGCAAACTTTACTTATGTATTATAGAATACAGTCGAATGATATACAGATTCGACGCTAACCAGTATGAAGTTGATCTGCTGTGTATTTTATTCTAGAAAAAAACAAAATCAAAATAAAGACTCGTAGGGAGATGCCAAAGTCAGCTCATTTGTAGTTCCAGTTTATGAACGATAATTTTTTTCGGTAGATCAAGGAAAAAAAGAAGAGAGTAAAACTTGATATCTCATACATGAATGACGACTATGTGTGTGTGTATGTCCGATCTACCTAATACATAGTCATACTGAAATGAGAAATGGCAAAAATGACACTTGTTACAATTAAATTAATTAACTATTTAATTACTGTCAAACATAAATAAACACTTAAATTAGAAGAAAATAATTACTAACTGTAACTAGTCAAATTTTTTAATTTTTTATATAAATTTGATAAAATTTATTTTTATTTTTAGGAATCACTTGATATCTGGACATTTGGGGATCAATATCGAGCTACTGTTAAAGCACAAAGTTCAAATGATCGATCTTTTCTAACCGGCATGGCACTTTGTTTAAATTCTCAGTTACAAATTACAGAAGGTTTGTGTTTATTTTGACAATCAACGTGAAAAAAACAACAACATCTTTCTCTCTTATTTCGATTATTAACACTTTTTAGGTGCAAAAAAATTATCTCCTGTTCCTATACTATTAATGTCAAATAGTGAAGGAATATTACAAACATATTACTTTTTAAATCAAATGCCATCTATTTGTAAAATACCCGAATCATTTCCTATTATTAACAAAAATACTGATCAAAATCGACAACAAACTTTTTCAACGTTAACATCAATAGCACCACCATTTCAAACATTATCATCATTCATGGAAAATAGTAAGTAGTCATTTATCATTTATAAAATAGATTAGATAAGATGACTGTAGTCAGTTTTTTTTCTTTTATAATTCATTGCACGTTCAAGTAAAAAAATATGAGAGAAATAATTAATTTTTAATACCTTATTTTGATGTCTCTAATACGCGTTTTAAAATTATGAACATTAAAATAAATAAATTATTAGCACTACTGTAACAACATTTTTCTATTATAACATCTTTCTTACTAATTGAGTTAAGATTATTTGAATAGAAGTGAACTTTTTTTTTTGCCTTCTTTTTCTCGATAATTCCGTTGTTTGAATCATCTATCACATACAACAGTAGAAATATCATGCTCTATATCCCGTTTGAATCAAACTATATCCCGATCACGATATAACCAAAAAACATATAGCCCAATCGGGATATAAATTCGATTTTTTTAAATAAAATTCATTAGCGAAAAAATGATGATGTTCACGAAAAGTGTGGCATCACCATGAGAAAGCGGAGAAAAAACTACACTCGATTCTTTTTTCCCGTCAGCAACCTTTTTTTCAAACAAAAGCCACTACTCAAAAATCTATATTCCGATCGGGATATAACAGAAATTTCTTCCGCTGTAAAATTGCTAAATATATTCTGATCAGGATATATATCCCAATTGAGCTATGGTTCTCTACTGTATAATGTCTCTTGCGAACATCCTTTCTTAAGATCACAACTACTATCCATTTCAAAATATACAGACCACGAATGTTTTTTGAATAATTTTTAAAGGAAAAATAGTAGAGACCTACGGTGTTCAGATTATAAAAGAGGACGTTCGGGGGTATAATTCTATACTAAATTAAGCCAAATTCGATAGGTCTACTATCATGTATCTTCCGAAACAAAATGTCCGAGCCGGCCGTTCCAGAAACTTACATAACAAAGCGCTGTTCTAAATGCATGTGGGTATACAATCTACAATCTGGCGCACGTCTCCAACTACCGTGGTTTGAGCACTACAGGCAATCTCTGGGGATCTACCTATCGGCTAAACCTGAAGCCTGGGAACCTTAGAAGTGCACGATGCATAGGTTTTCGACCACGTTGAATCTCGCAGCAATGTTTGTTTTGTTGTCCGAATTAAGAAAACTTGAGTAGACGAATTATTCAGAAAATTCAATTTTTCCGCTGTGACCGTACTAAAATAAAAAGCTTCTAGCACCTTCATTTCTCAGCCAATTTGTATGAAACTTGATGAGTGAGCAAAAGAGTAGATGTTCTATCCGATTACACGACGGGAACTACAAAAACAAAGAGAATCGTCGACAGATTTTTCAGAACACCTCCAAAGATCTTCAGGTGAAATCTTAGTATAAGAAATAATTAACTGAAAACCATAGGTTTCTAATGTTTTTTCTTCAAAAGTTATTCAGAAAATCTTTCTGGTCTTTATAGTTTGAAATGGATAGTACTTTCTTGTTCTATTCTTTTGTCAAAAAACTTTGTTTTCGAAAGTTTTGTTTCCAGTAATCGTTTACAATTATTTATTCTTATTGAAAAAACACAACAACAAAATGTTCATTGACTTTTAAGAATTTTCAAAAATGTTCAAAACATTAAATCGTTGAAAATATGTTGCTTACTTATCGATTGTACACAAACTATAAATTGTTCATAATTGAAATAGACGAATATAATATTGGTAAAAATGAACATGTTAGATTAGTTTTTTCTTTCTCTTTGTCATTCATCCATTCACATTTCAACTAATACATATAATAATAATAATAATAATAAATGAGTATATTGATGAACAAACTACTTGTAGAAATAATAATAGTAAAAGAGAATTGTACGTGTTTCATCTAATAGTATAATCTTAAATAGGATCATTATTTTCTTTTTATATTTATTACATCATACAAATTGTGTTTTTCTGCAAATAACAGACAATATGACTATTGAAACAACAGTAATAATCGTAATATCATCGTGTATATCAAACAGAAGTAGATAATATATAAATATCTAATGATTATCTAATACTACATCTTCAATATATATATAGAACTGTTCATTCTCTTTTACTCTTGAGTAAAATGAACGAGACTAGAAGAAGAAAAAATAAATGAGAATTAAATAAATTTAATAAGTTATGAACATAAAATATTTACTTTGTTAATATAAGAGTACATGCTAATAATTCTTTTCTAAAATCTCATTGAAAAATTTCAATAGAAAATTGACTTTTTTTTTTGTCAACTTTGTTTAATTATGTATAGATATTTCATTATAATTAACGATCTCAAATGGTCTTATGAAATAGTAGTCAGATTCAATTATATCTGAATATTGTAGAAGCAAAATTTTTCTCTTTATCTTCAAGTTAAACAAAAGGGATTTTCTTTAATTCTAGACTTCGATTCGAGTTAGTCTTTCCTAGCCACCCACTATTATCAAAAACTGAAAAAAAAATTATTTGAAAATAATATTCATCGGCACAAATGATCATATTATTTTTATTTTAAATTTATTGAGTGATTCAAGAAAATTGATTTATGACAGTTTTTTAGAAAAAATTAAATGAACACATTTTGTTGAAAGACAATACGTTGATCTTTTTTTTCTTCTTCTTCTTCTTTTCCGTGTTTATGAACATGCCATAGAAAAATACTATATCATAATTATTTTCTGTAATTATATTCTATTATAATTATATTCGAAACAAATACCACGGGTACATTTGACATAATTCGATATTTTGAACTGGATTATGTGTATAAAGGGTGGGCCAGAAGTCCTGACTCGATTTGTATAATAAATTTTCCTATAGTGAAACAAGTGGTTGTAAATTTGTCTCTATGAAGAAAAGATGCAGTAAAAAACGCTCTACAAAATGACGATTGATTGATCCCGTTAGCTCATCTAGTAAGAAACTTATAGGCTTAGAAATGTTAGAAAAATCAACCGTGAATTCGGTCTATGTGGTGGTGCTTTCAGTAAAAGTCCCATAACTTCATCAAAACAAAACGTTTTTCGATCGGGTTTGTTTTGTTTTGATCAGAAATGATTA
>CAJNOQ010001362.1:0-32611 GCA_905250885.1 Didymodactylos carnosus
AAAATTAAAAAATTCATAACACAGTCAAAATTCTTCTTCAACAGATCAATATCTAGTCAATTTTATCTGTTTAACCGTATTCTGTAGTAGAAATTAGTATTGAAATATTCCCTTATCCTGAATGCTTTCTAAAACATCTTTCAAGATCCGACGTACTTTCTGTTGGTTTTTGAAACTGTTATTGAATTTCATGGTGTCGGATAAAGTCGAGTAGATATTGGTCTTTTGAAGAAGTTTGGAACAATTTTGACTGTGTTATGAATTTTTTAATTTTCAGTGCAAATAGTGAAAATGGATTATTCCGTCTAGTATAGGCTTTCACCAGCTTTATGAAGCTTTTTCGAAAAACTAACACTGCCACGCGATTCAGTGTGGTCGATAACCTATGTTCCATGTGTTTAGGAAGTTCCCAAACATGAAGTTTAGTCGATAGATAGGCCCTCGGAAGAATCTTATGGCGTCCGAATCGTGGTAGATAGAACTTTGCGAGTTGCGTAGTTTTGTAGAGCGAAGTCCGATGGTTCGAACAACCATCTTAAAAGTCAAAATCCATCTTGTTTTCGGTGTACGGGAATCTCCTAGATTTTCACTCAAAAGGTACACTATGAAAGACCCTTTGCGAAAATCCGATTTTTTCATAGAATCATATTCCAAACAGTCCTCTATCTAATACTGAAAACCGAAGCTATCTAACTCTTTTCGTTCAAGATTTATTCAAAAAACATTCACGATCATTCTCTTTTGAAAAAATAGTAGGTTTTTCACTTCGTTCAAAGATCTCAGCAAAAAATATGCTTATTTTATTTTTCGAAAAGATATCCTGATAAATATTCTAATTCTTCCCGATCAGTCGCTACGATTTTGTAATAAGAGAAGAAATGAGGGGAAGGGTACTCTTAAGTTAAATGAAAAATAAACTTCACAGAGAATAAATTTTCAAAAAAATTTTGCGAGAATACCATGATAATTCCGTGGAATTCTGTTACGAGATTTTTTTAAAAAGTCATTATAGTACCACTGGGATATATAAGCGAAAAAGTTATGATAGCACATCTATATATGCATTCTTGTCATGTAAAAAACGCAGAGAGAACACACAAATGAACATAAAAGAAAGACAACAGCAAAAAGAGTATTTCTCTAATACAAAAAAAGCTAAAATTTTTTCAAAATATAACAAAAATATATAGATTTATATTTATAAAGGAAAAGCTGAGAAAGAAAAGAAAGCTCCAGGCAAAGGTCGCAAAAACTCCATTGTTCATATTTCTCTTTGATATTCAATAAGCCTAATATCGATCGATTTCGTAGGATCATTTCGTGGAGATTATCACATGAAACTCCATTTCGATGAAATATTTTTGATCACAGTCTTTCGTCATCCGAAATAAATGTGGGATTTGTTGCATCATATGGTCTGTAGCTTTCATCGAATGCCTGAGTATTTATGAAGGGTTGAACTGGTGACACTGCCGATAATGTGTGATTATCATTTCGAAAACGTGGTGATGATTGATAACCATTACTATTTACAGAGGCTGATATTGTCGGAATTGGTTTATAATTATTGTTACTATTATCTTGCAACTGATGAATCGGTGCAAACGATGGTGCCACATTGTTTATGCGGTTAGATGTGGCTGTTGTAGTTACTGTATAAGGAATATTGGCTGCTGAATTAGTGACCGTAGTAGTAGTAGTAGTAGTGTTGTTCGCATGATAGTCACGGGGAACAGGTATACAGTAAGCTGTTAATATATCAAGATTGCATAACGGACAGTGTCTTTTATCTAAGAGCCAAGGATCAACGCAATCTTGATGAAACGCATGTCCACATACTGAAAAACAAATAACAATTAAAGATTATAAACAATTACTCTTCACATCACGAAAATCGTGAATAAACTCTCATAGAGAACGATGATTGGAAATTAAAGAACAGGTTGAATATTCATTACTACACTATTTTTCGGACGTTCTCTATTTGCAGTTAAAATTGATAGCTGTTATTAAACTTACCAAGTTGTCTTAGAACATCACCACTTTTTACTAAGTCCAAACATATCACACATGTTTGTTCGGGTTGTGGTTCTTCATTGACTGACACTAATGATATTTTATTAAGAGCAGTTTTCGCTGCTTTTTCTAATCGTCGTTGAAGACGATCTTTAGCCGTACTTGTTCTTCTTCTTTGACAATAGTAAAATATTAACCATGATAAACAAAGACATATTAATATACAGACAGATGCTGCTATAAAAATTGTTGCTGATTCACTGCCAAAAAATATATCAGGATTGGAATCAGTTTTTGTTGTTTGAATTGTTATGTTTAATTTCGTTTGATTATCAGTTGCGAGCATTAAAAGTTGTCCACCTGTTTGACGTGATATAAAAATTGATACCATATCCGAACAATTATTAACCATATCGTATAACTTATTGTCCGCAGTTGGATCAAAAATGAGTACAGCTGCAAATAATATAAAGAGATGAATGTCTTATTATTTGTAATGAATGGTATAATTATTTACCTTGTGCACCATAATTTTTTGCTCGTTGAATTTTTATTGAAAATGTACAATTAATTCCACCACGTGTTATTATCGCAATCCAAGGAGGAGTCTTAGGAGGGTATGTCGACGGATCTGTACATGCATCGTAAGAACCCGAAGAAGAAATTAATACATGTGCTGGACCGTCTATGTCTTTCACTGCTCCATCCGATGATACAAGACCATCAGACACATGGCCACTTGTAAGATTTGTGTACTTTGTAGGGGTAAGATAGTTATATCCCAGTATCACGCTCAGTGATGATATAAATGAAATGCAACTTGTTGAGATAATGAAGAATAGTGCCAAAGATATTTTCATTGCTACCAGAACGTTAACTAAAATAGATAAACCGTCTCAAATTAATAAATTTTAACTAAAAATATCAATTTTTATGTATTTACATCTTAGAAGACTTTTGGAGAGTAGAAAACACTCTTTCTATTATACTGAAATTGAGACTATGAGATCGGATAATAAAAATGAACTTTTTTACAAGTTTTTCTGTTAGTCTCTTACTCTTCATCAATAAGGATGGGAAAAAAATTTAACTGAACTAGTTGAACAGATGGAGAACAAAAGTGTGTTGGGCTAAGCAAACAAGATTCACATTTACCTATACCTGTTATATAATTAAACTACCGGATAAGTAATATTAAAGTAAGCATTCTACTACAGTTTGAATGATAAGAAAACTATTCAATTATCATAATTGAGAGTTAAGTTTTTAAGAGAAAAAAAACAGAAAAAACACATTAAATTTTCATGTGTGCTATGACACAAACATTCTACAGAAGAGACAGACAATGAAAAGACAAAACAAATGTATCGTATACAAAGTATTCTTTTAACAACCTTGATGAAAAACGGTGGCTACTTAATTCGAAAACGACCGCAGTACATCCTAAGCAAATAAAATGTTTTTGGCGTTTGTTTAATCTAGGTTAAAAGGTGCATACATAGGTAAATGTTCCTTTTAACTTAGATTAAGGTAACTCCAAAAAATGTTTCTTTTGCTTGGGAGGATGTACGGTCGTTATATAAGTCTTTCTATCAAAACTAGAAAACCATCCGTAAAGTCTCAAACTTCGTACCGCAATGCTTTATTCACTAATAATATAAAAGTATGAATGAGGAAATATGCCATTTTGTATATAAGTAATGTTTGATAAGAAAGAAAATAAATTTTTTTTAAAAAAAATTAGTAGATAAAAACGAGATCTGTTTCTTATGAGAGCTTGCTCTATTGTAGTAAAAAAATCTCAAGAATAATTGACACTTCTTCGGTATGTTTCAACATTTCCGTTCAACTATAAAACTATTAAATTATAATATAATTTGTATGGTATGTTAATTGAATTTTATTTAGACTGCTCATTGTTTTTTACTTTCTGAAGATACAGGTTTTCTTTTCTTGATAATCCATAAGTATATAGATATCTATTCAAGTTTGTGTTTATACAAATACAAACTAAGAGATATGTTACACACATTAACATAGCTAAAATTACGATGTGGATCATCGTACCTGATTAATTCAATCGTACTTTGTACATATATACACAACTTTTTTATAATTGCCAATTCTTACCTACTAAATTGTTGTACAATAGACAAGGACAGGTAAAGTAAAGAATCTGTCTACAATAAATTCGAGTTAAAGTGGTATCTAAAACCTAATTTATACCTTAATTCCTCAATTTCTTGTATGAAACTTTATGGCCTTCATACTATTATCCTAATAAAGTTGTCGTGGTAAATCTATTCGATAAACTGGGTTTTTTTAATAATCTATTTGTCCGTAACATCGTCTCAAACATATACAGTTTACTATAATTTGAATCAATTTGAGAAAATTTTTTTATCAAAAACTTGACAAAGTATCGCATAGTAAATATTGAAATTCTCAGAAACTAAATTGTGAATTATGCTCTAGAAATCGCTCTAACGTACTCCTAATAAAAAAGCTCAAATTTATTGTAGGCAACTTCTTTTTATCTTACCTATCTTTGTCCTTTGAAGATAGATCTACTTCACTTCGCATATAACGTGTACTATACAGCGATTACTCTAACATGTAATGAAGGCGCGTTCAGAATCACGCTTGAGCATATCAGCTTGTCCAAACGTGATTAGACTTTCATTTTTTCAACTCATTTTAAAAGAAAAAACATTTTTATGTAAGATGTGTAAGTTGGTTAGTAATTTTGTTTTTAAAGCTTTTAAAACACGCTATATATCTTCTGATCTAAATTAAATGAAAGACTGAGTTCCAGTGATTTATCTAGTCGATGAACCGAATGGACGGCGCCTACCCGAAAATAAACAGTTGATTTCGTTTTAGCAAAATTTTTTTAGCCAACAACTCCTCCAAAAATTTCAATCGACCACCCGAAAAACGAAACTTAGGTAAAACATTACTGATTTCTACGTATCTTCTTTTAAAAAGTTCTACAGACAAATATGCGATCACTAATATATGTACTTTCTGAATACGTGCTTAGTTTTATTTCTTATTCACTTATCCGTTGTTCGAAGATTGAGAAAACACAAATGTGACAGAATTTTGCCATTATATCACTTTTGAAAACAAACCTGTTTTTCTTTACGAAGTTCAATTGAAACGTTTCATTCTGATAAAACTAGACAGACCCCATAACTATTCACCAACGCTCGACGATTCAAACTTTTTCAACGGTACGTAAAACGAGTTATAAAATAAATTAGAGGCCACCTGTATTAAGCAAGGAGTTAATTGATTAACAGGGTAGTCAGAGTATTTATAGAAAATTAAAATTACTTAGAGTGCTCATCGTAAAATTAGAATAACCTTCAATTACGAGATTACGAAAAAAATGAAATGAGTTAAATTAACGAAACTTCATCTAACAATGTAACAAAAATGAGAAAAGTTTTATGCACGTCAGTACGCGCTGAATATTGGCTTCAGTGAAGAAAAAAGAAGATCTACTCGTATTTTCATGCAGCTCTACCGAATACCACATGATCCAAAGCCACTGCTTATTTTTTTTTTAAGCCTTGCCTAACTTAACTGGATAAAAACAAGATATGAGTTTCTCCCTGCCATAACCATGGTCTTTCTGGTAATAGGGAATGATTCATGGGTCTAACACGATATTTCTCTTATTGTGATCTATTTCAATATTTTTTTATCGAGATAAGTGAAAACTTTATCTACATAATATTTCTGTCTTGATATAGCGCGATAAAATTTTAGCTGACTGTATCGAAGGATACATATTTTTTAAAGTTAGGAGAAAGAGCAGTTAATGATTTAAATAGTGAGGTAATGAAGTACAGAACTGCTATAAACATGATTAGTTAATCATGTTTATAGCAGTTCTGCACTTCATTACCTCACTATTTAAATACATATTTTTTATCGAGATAGACAAGAACCGTATTCTGATAATACAGATAGCTTGATATATCGAATTAGGCCTATAAATCTGAATAGTGAAATTATCGCGATAATCAGGATATTTATCGTGATACTGTCGATTTTTTCCACTAATATCATATTATATCGCTCGATAGTCGCTTAAAAAATCCTAATGGGATAGAGTTTAATTTTGTTATGAATTTGCCGTATTTCATGCAAAAATATAACTTTGGCCATAGCAGGTGGCTCTCGAATCAAAATTATTTTACACGTTGACGATAAAAACTATATTTCATAATAATAATTTTTCTAAATAGACTCCTATGGTGGGTGTAACTTAAATAAAGCATATATCCAAAAAATAATCAAATCATCTTTATCAGGTGAACCACTTCTAAATACTTTTTGAATACAGGAGGGATAGTATAAAAAGTTTTCATTTACTTAAAATATCGCTTATTCATTCCAGTACCATTGAATTTTTTCCTCTCGGGAAAAGTTTTCTTTAAATGTCTTTTACCAGGTTTAAACGTTGACTGACCAAATTGGCATTTGCACTACTCTAGTGGATTAGTAACGATTGTCACTTTTACTGATAGATGAAGAGGGCAGAAGAAATTAAATATTTTTGCATTAAATACTTCTACAAATACTAAAGAGAGCAGAAGTTAAATACTAAATATCCTCATACTTTGTAGTATCAACGTCTCATTCTTCTCAAAAATATACGTACCACAATTTACTGTTGATCTGTCAATATTAATTTACATATTAAAGAAAGAAACTGATAATAAATAATACTATAAAGTCGAAGTTTCTTTCTATTTCAAAAAACAAAACTATCTTTATGCTCTAAAATATTTAAATTTGTGTTTGTGTGTGTGTGTGTGTGTGAGTTTACACACATTTATAATTAAACCGAGAAAAAATTCCTCCACTTTTAACAATAAATTATTTTTTCATGTAGTTTTACAAACTCTAAACAGCACGAGAGCAAACGTTATAAGATGAAAATAGTTAAAAAATTTGAGTGTATGTTTTGCGTTTTATCGTCCATTATATTTTTTACAAAAATAAAAAATAAAAAAAGAATGAGAAATAAAAATTTGTTGTGATATTTTTATGACAATTATTCAAGATGAAAGAAAAATGGAAGTCAAGGCTGTCTATACATTCATAATCGATCAACACTCAATAAGAGAAAAACTGAATATTCACTATATTAAGATATTTTAACAAAGGATAATGTACGTAACTAGTCAGATGTATGTACTATTTATGACCTTTATAAATCCTACAGTTTGAGCTATTAGAAATACGGTATATTTCATATTTCTAACTTGTAAATGCATTTTTCTTTTTGTACTCAAAGAAATATGGTCACACCTATTTACAAAAAAAAAAAAAAAATTTGATAATCAAATTTAATCCTATGTAAGAAGAACACGTATAAAAAGCAGCACACAGTTAAAAAATTGATTCTATAATTTTTTATCCTTTTTTTTTCAGTTAAATCTTGAAAAATTCTTCTTTTATTCACTACAAACATGTTATCGTGAAACTATGACTCTCACCTGTATTAGAAATTGCACATATATACTAGTTGTTAACACGTTTACTAAATTTTTAGTAATGATAAATTAAGATATTACTTCATAAACCTATTGTTCAAATAGATTAAGTAATCATTGGCCAATCAACAACAACAACAAAAAAAAACAAAAAAACGTGTTCGCTCGTTTTCTCGACTTCTATGAGACAACGTCCAAGTATACGTCTTTATATGTTATAAATATTTAGTCGATACTTTTTTTATAAATACAAAAATATTGATTTTTATATTCTTATTATTTTTCCATTATCATTTTTTCGTGTTAAATAATGTTTTTTCCCTTTCTGGATTTTTCGTTTTTTGTTTCTTATATATACTCATGGTCTATATATGCCGCCCTTTTATATTCATATAGACTAATACGTTACTTACTAAGAGAGAGAAAAATAATTTCTTAGTTGCACACACATACATCTCAAGTCTATATGTAGATGAGTAGCTTTTTACATAAAAAAAAAAAAAAAATCTGTTTTGAGAATTATAATGCATCCTTCGTTTTTAGCAATAAAAAAAAAAAAAAGAAGAAAAAGGAACGGTCTGATTTTCTTACAACACAAATAAGACAACTGTTTTACTTTCTGACAAAGAAAACTTGTTTATAATAGAAAAGATTTGAATTTAGAATTATATGAGACTCACTTTACTTAGTATAAAGAAAAGTTGATGTATCGGATTAATAACTCTCACTAGAAATAAGATTTCAATTATGAAACAATGTGTACTATAAGATAGACTAAAAAATATTCTATATGAAATTTTTCATTACCTTTACTAGTTATTTGATTCTAGTTAGTGATTATAAAGAAGAATATTATTAATTAATATGAAGTTACATCATATATACTGTTTCAATTACTTTTATTCTCTTTCTACGTTTTTACTTCACTTCTAAAATGAAATTGAACTTAGAATTCTCTTCAAGTTTTAAATATTTTTCAAAAGCGTTTAATTATTTATTAATAATATGTCAAAACTCTTAGGACATTTATTTTTTACAAGAACAATAACATGATGAAATGATTAAGACAAAACTGACATGCTTGTTATTTCATATTATATTTTGATAGGGGTTCGATAAACGCGTGATGTAATGATGTAATACGCATAATATACAGGTGTATATAAGTGTAAATGTGTACGACCTATAGGTATGCGTATTACAATTTGTCTAATAAATATACAAGCAAACTGAAGGCCAGTTGGGTGTGAAGGAAAAAAGGTTAAACCCAAAAGTATCGAAAAACAATTTTGTTAAAGTTGATGATTGTCATAGGGGAATTCTGTCACACATCGTCGGTTCTTTTGTTCTTTCTTTCTTTCTTTCTTTCTTTCTTTTTTTCTTTCTTTTTTTCTAACCTATTTGGAATCATTCAAATATGAAGTATGAAAATAAATCAAACGATAGAACACGTATGAAAAGTATCCTGTTACACAATCTTTAATATTATAATTTGGCATAATCGATCTAACTAAATTTATTATACGTTTTGTTTAATTCAAAACGTCAAATATCTAAACGTTTGAAAATACTTGAAACAAAATAAAAAAATACGTTTTGAAGGTTATTGCAACAGAAACCAGTCAAGTCAAGAACATAACTATTCATGAAGCAACAAAAGAAGGCGTGAATGATAATTAAAAAACATGAGATCTGTCACCTGCGCAAGGCAGTATAATACAATTACTTTAAATTTATCTATTGGTATTAAAAAATTGCGTATATGCGCGGATTAGTAGCTATTCAAAAAAAAACAAAAAAAAACGGAAAAATATTTTTTCATACTACTCACAGTACCATTTCAAAACGGATTATTTCGCTCCGCAATCGGATGAAAATGACCATCAAATGCCATGTTCAGTACAGCAAATACAGCAGTAAACAAAAGTATTTCACCATTCTATCTCTCAGCTTAAACATTGTATTAACTTGGGATTTTCAAAAAACAAAATTAGTTACATAAAGTTTCTAATTTTCGGGTCGAATGGTCAGGCTTGAGGTCAAATGTGGATGAAATGTAAGAGAGAAACTCGAGAAAAAATGAAGCCCTTTGTGTATCATTAGCACAAATATCCTAACTCAAAATAATTTTACAAATTTAAGCACTTTTTGACATTTTAACACTAAAAAGTTCTATAGCTGTGCCTACAAGTGGTATTTCCATTCGAAACAGAGAATTACCCCGCGAATAGTTACATTAATTTTCAATTAGCATTAGGGCATTCCATTAATATATTCAACTGATGATTGAGGTTAGGATGAGCAAAGTTTTGAAAATTTTCCGCAAAATCCGTAGTTTCTAAGGCGCTGGTAACTCAAAAAAATAGCAGAATTTTTTTCGCAATATTTATACATCGTTGGATAGAGTTTGTCGAGTTGAGTAAGAAAAAATTGGTTTCAGATTTTCAGACAAAATTTTTTGAGAGAGAAGAATCAAAAGCACAAAATTTTTATAATTCGTGAAAAACACTATATTTTTAAAAGATTTCGAATTTTCGTTTTACTGAAAAAGGAGCCGAAAAGAAAATACACATTAAGGATCGCGTTAAGAGTTCGTACTAAATTTCGATGAATATAGCGGGATATGATTCTAGTTTTGGACGGGTATGACATTCAGATAAAGGAAGTCGTATCATATTTGACCTTAAGCCTGATGTTTGACCCTGAAACTTTTATGAAGAATGTTTTCTGAAAATTTCCAAAAACAAGAATGCTTAGGTCGAGTTTAAACTATTTTTATTGAAAAAGTATTCAAAATGTAATAAGTGATCGTAAAACAATTATAATCTTTTACCTAGTAGGAGCCAACAGATAAAATTTATACTGTAGATAAATAACCAGTCGTTGTCTTCTATCCGTCACTTTCACAAATGTCTTTAGTTGAAGAAATGGTGCCTCACAACTTCTTCCGTTTTTTCTTCTTAATATAATTAGTCTTTTTACTATTCTCGCTCGTCACACAATAAGAATAAGCCAAAGTCAAAAGAGTATATTTTTATCATGTTTAACAAATTTGTTTGTCAATGCACTTTTCCGTCAATTAAATAATATTTCAATTACATGTATGCTTAGTCTACACAATTGTCATTTAACAGAGGTAAGAGTTTTAGTATGAGTTCATCCTCTTTTATGTCTACAATATATAAACGTCACGTATTTTTTTCGTCTTTTTCTTTTTGTTCTTGTTAAAAAGTCTGTCTAATTTAACAATTTGACATGACACAAAATGACGTGTCGTATATAGTATATGTCTGCATTAATATTATCATCATCGGTACTAACAACTATACACCAATTGCATATATATATATATATCTGTTGAATAAATGAAGATTATAAATTTCAATCAAAAAGTACAATATCAAAAAAACAGTAGTATCTTGACTATATTGACTCAACGTCTGTCTAAGCGTTGTGCACCTCTCTTTCTCTGTAGAAGAATAATGATGATGATAATGATCATTTTTATATTGTTAAAAAATTAAAAAAGGATTAAAAAAAAAGGATTCAAATGGTGTGTCACAGCTGATAAAAGAATTTACATACTATTCCATTTTTTGTTTTTGTCGGATGCTTGTGTCGCTACGAATTATAACAATTTTCTTTTTTACGCAGCAGATAATTTTTTTTGTCGTATTTTGTAGAATTCACCCCATGGTTTTACAGTCGTCGCACTCTGTTCTGTGTTAAAAATATTGATATTCGCAGCACATAATACTTTCAAACAAACAAATGATCAAAAACTAATCAGAATCGATCGAATGCTGTGTACTACGATTTACACGATGAGCATACAAATTCACATTAAACAAACATGATCAGACAAACAAAGTTTTCGAGGGTAAAATCATAATTTTCTGAAAAAGTAGTATATTTTTAAAATTCGAAGAAGCGATCTATAATAGCTGTGTACTAAATCGTTTGTAATTGAATCACTAGCAAAAGACACAATAGAGAGTCAAATCTTTGTAGTCTTGTTTCTACGAATATCACATAGAGATGTTTTGCTTGATGATTCTCAAAGTGAGCAAGCAGATCAGGGTACTGAAATTTGATGAAGTCAGAATAAACTTCAGCTTTGATGTTTCAACTCTTGAGAACTTTGAAGTACTCAACATGTAAAACTGCTAAACTTGATGCAAAACAATGTTGTATATTGATCGAAACTTTATCCGCTGAAAGAATATGCAACAAGATAGGGTTTTATTGAGATTACAGTAGGAAGCAATCAGGAAAAGTAATCGAACACTTTTGTCACTTCAAACGACGACCTTCTATGATGTTCAAGGTTACAATTATTGTTATAACAGAACCTAATAAAGTGTCTTACAAGCAAAAAAAATCTATAACAAACAAGAGTTTTTCAATCACCGAATATAAACATTCTACTTTATAATTGTACCAATACTTTTATCCATATAAAATTCTATGTGGTTGGCTTGTGCTAATGTGTCCACAGAATCGATTGTTTTTTTTTTGTTTTATGTAAAAAGATTTTCAACAACAACATTAAAAAACCGAAAGAAATAAACAAAGTATGGTTTTCGATTTATCCATCCATACTTGTGATTAAAAATACAGGAGGCATTTCGTTTACAAACAATATACAAAAAACAGGAATAACAACACACTAGTATCTGACGATAAAAAGGTAATCGTATGTACTACGAGCAAAAAAAGAAATAATGAGAGAAAGAATAGTAAAATAAAATTGTTGAAATCTATCTAAGGAACGGAATAAGACAAATGATATTTTTTAGATCATACGATAAAAAGTTCGGGATTGAATTCTCATACGCAGTAGCGAATAGAATCGACTGATATTCATTTGTTCACAGAATAAGAAAAAAAACATATCACCGCAATATGAGCAAAAGCTGCGCATTCTAAAACAGCGACGACAGAAGATAGAAAAAAGAGAAACAACACACTATGTATACAGACTGCATTAATAGTATTTTAAGAAACAAAATGAATCACCGTATTCAATAAAAATGGACGAACAAGTTCACAAACAAATACATTAAGAGAAAAAGTATTTTCATGCGCAGAGAGAAATTTTATAATAAATAGATAAAATAAAACTCGAAATTATAGCATGTGGAATATATTTATCATTCAAACATTAGCTGGATTTTCGTGTAATGTTGTGGAATGTAAATAATGACGAGGTGACATAATGTGTGTACGCTTAGGTATTTGTTGTTGTTGATCAACATTATGACTATAGGATGTAAAATGGGTGGGTTGAACAGTAAATGTTGATGGATAACTAGATTTTACATTGTGTTGGTTTTCATTATTGTAATAAAAATCTTGTATTGACGGATGATGAACATGAGTGGATGATTGCTGCCGCAATGATTGAGTCCCACTTTGAAATTGTACGGGTAATGCTGGCTGTTGTTGATGTTTTTGTCCAGTTGGTGACAATGTTAATGCGACGGATTGTACTGGACGATATGGTGTACCATCTTGATTATTACTCTTACGATAAGATGATGATTTTGTTTTTACCGGTGGTGGTGGTGGTGGTGCAGCATTTTGAGAACGTTGATTAATAACATCGCGTTGTGAAAGTAACGCACCATTTTTTGGATTAAAATGTAACGTGGTTGTCGTCGTAGCGTTTTTTGAATTTTCGTTGGACCAAACGGGCGGAGAAAAGTGATCAACAAGATGAGCACGTTGCTGAGACGTTAATTGATGTTGATTATCGAAACGATAAGGTTCATAACCAGAAGATGTTGTTTTATTTTGATTCGATATTATATTGTTTGAAGAGGACGACTGTTGTTGATATTGATGTTCAAAAGCTGTTGGTGTTCTGTTTTCGGATGAAGAAATAGAATAAGATGAATTTGTCGTTCGATCATGGCCAATAATGTCAGACTATAATTTATACAAAGAGAATGGTTGATATAATTTTATTCTGACGAGGGAACATTCCCAAATGAGGCACTCTAATTTTGTTCAAACCTCGCAATTTATATGTCATCAAGGGCGCTGATTACGAATATGACAGCCGTTTGTGTCCATAGACCTTTCCTAGCGTTTCTCTGGAGAACCAGTTTTCTAGAAATCTCCTGAAACCCTAGCAATGTTTTATCAACATGTTGGGATTGTAGCCTGGAAATTTTACATCAAAATGACACGCTTCCCAGCTCTTCACGACCTTTCTTTGCAAAGTTACAGAATTTACAAGAGAAGCCCTAAATTAAGTTTCCCTTTTCTTTCTATATCTCTGAACTGACAATGAACATTTAGGGCTTCTCTTGTAAATTCTGTAACTTTGCAAAGAAAGGTTGTGGAGAACTGGGAAACGTGTCATTTTGATGTAAAATTTTCAGGCTACAATCCCAACATGTTGATAAAACATTGCTAGGGTTTCAGGAGATTTCTAGAAAACTGGTTCTCCAGAGAAACGCTAGGAAAGGTCTATGGGCACAAACGGCTATCATATTCGTAATCAGCGCCCTTGATGCCATATAAATTGCGAGGTTTGAACAAAATTAGAGTGCCTCACCGGGAATGTTCCCTCGTGAGAGCAGTACTTAACGTATCAAACAACAGAAAATGGTAGAAATGATTTTAGTAGCGAGAAAATAGTCAGGAATACAATAAATCTTTTTCCTTTTGATGTGATGTAAATAAAAAATTTGAAGAATCATTTTACTCACTGCTTTTGCTTTTGAAGGTGATGCTGAAGACGTCGATTCTTGTCTTGTACTAAATGGTGCGGGCGGTGGAGGAAATGCTGGCCTAATTTGATTCTCGATATTTGAGGAAGGCGTGAGAGAAGTGGTAGGAGGTTTCGGTGATAAATTTCGTTGATAATGAAAATGATTTGATCTAAAGCAACGGAGTTATTTTAGCATATTAAATCAAAAAGCTAAAATTATTTCTCTCTCACCTATCATCTTCAACAGGTCGACTTGCATGTAAAAGTTCAACATTTGAATTTGAAGTTGATTTTTCATTTTTATCTTTTTTCTTCGTTCTTAAAAAAATAACGAAAAGTATAGTACATAAATCATCTACGATACCAAACCGAGAGATGAGTGAAGCACGAGGATCTTCAACCACGAAGGAGAAAGAACTGTCTCTGGCACTCTTCTGGTACCGGTATAGCTTAATGATAATGTTGTTCGTCACATACTTTAAACGCACTGTATTCGAACATCGGCGCCGGCATTTCATGTAATAACCTTATCTAAGTTACTTATGCCCAGGTGTCTCGGATCATCCGTACGACAGCATACTCACTACGTTGTGATGTACAATATAGCTCCTCTGACTAGTGTGTGCAGCTTTCCGGAAAGCTAGTATATGATTAGTGAGCGCGTATGGAGAGCTGATGACTAATAACAAAATGGGTGACCATATCAAAAGCTTGTCGACTGCAGAAAAGATATCAAACTATTGAAACTGCCGTTCGGCAGCGCCCTAGTAACGGTAGCCGTAAAGCGGGGTAGTCTTCCTTCCTTTCCGGTACCAATCAAAAACAATATTTACCGTAAGAAAAGATTTGTAAAACGAAAACGTTGTTTATCTTTGCTTGATTTGTCACGATCAAATGACTCAGAAGGAGATTCTAATTAAAAATAAAAATACCAATGTTAGAAAAATAGTAGAAATATTCGCTATAATTACCATCTTCTAGTGGATTATGATATGATTTATCGACAGCTTGACGAAAACTTTCGTTACACGCACGACTACGAAGACGTGCTTGACGTTTATATTCATCATCTGTATTTTTTAAATCATTTTTGTCAATTTGTTGTCCGTTTGTAGTTAATGTATGAATACTTTCCAGAGATGATGCACGAACTAAACCACCAACACTATTGTTACCATTGGGCGGTGAATTTGGTAATGCACGCATTGGTTGTTCTAAAACAAGCAAGTAAGAAGATATAGTCATTTTTACATTCTGAAAGAATTGAGTAATTTCATGCAACATAATGCAAGCAATTTGTCTTTTTCGAACATGCAGCTGAAACAGTTGTTAGTTAATTAGTTAATTATTGTATCAGCGACAGACACGCAGATCATTGTTTTATAAACAAGGCGTCATTTATATTACAGAATTTCGAGAGTTTTACAAAAAACAGATTCTTTCACGATAATCCTGCTCAGTCAGATGCAAAATAAGTCATCATGATAATTATTTACGTTCAGTTGAGAACTTAGTCATTTCACATGCATCATACATCGAAAGTTTTTGTTTCTACATAAAAAGATACCGTGTAAGTCACGATTTTTTGTTCAAAAAGATTTTTACCATTATCAACATCATCATCATCCTCATCATCGATTACAGGAGCAAGAATTTCAACAGATGCAGCCTGCATCAGACATACTGCAAAGAAAAAAGAAAAAAAATAAGGAATGAGAAGTTTCGTACTAAATAACTCTCACTCATACACACTGAGAAAACTTTCAGCAGCGTGTTTAAAATTTGATTATGCTACATGAAAAAAATATTAGAATATCAGAGACAGATCATTTCTTTGAGAAACATTTTCAGCAATTCAATTACAAAATTAAAAGATAATTTAATTGCACCAAACAATGTTAGATAAGCAATTAACAGCTTTGGTTAATTAATTATTTTTATTCCTCATAAAACGTGTGAAAGCCACTATCCTAAAAACTTACAGTTTTATCTAGAAACTGTTCATATTGGAAGAAAACTATACTATACTTCTATTCTTTGAAAAAGATCTTGATTCTCAATTAGAATTGTGCAAATGATAGCGTTTATATTATGCCTCCTTGACAAAGCAACATTTTGATCAGTTATTTTTGCGATGTCTTGTTACATAAGGGATACTAGCGAGTACAAATTTTCTTCGAGACGAGTACATCTAGTAATGCTTACTTCTATCTCCTTGGCGGCCTTCGTGAAATGAACGTTGTTTCCATTGTAATGCCTGTTGATTTGGCTGATGAGTAAGTCGACGTTTTTCTGATATACTTTGACGAAATGGTGTTTCACGTTCAAATGGATTATTACTGGAATGAGAAAAGAAAATATTTTCATATTCAAAGAACAATAAAAATATTTCATCTTACTTTTGAGTACCGTTATCGCTATCATCATGCGTTTGACTATTATTGTTCGGTACAATGGGAGTTTTAAATTCATTCGTCGAAACATTAGATACGAATTTTGATTCTAGAAAGAGAGAGAGAGAGAAATTTATGAAAATTTCATTTTTTCTATTTTTCTATCATACCTCGATGTTGTTGTCGATAATCTGGAACATCATGATGATGAAGTTGTTGTTGAACAAAATTTGGTTTATTTTTTGATGGAGATATATTAGATCGATTAGTGGCTGTTGAAGATGATAATCGTGGACTAGATGGTCGATTATCTATTTCCGTCAATTTATTTGATTCAGATCGATTCACTTGAGCTTTAAATAAATATAAAATATTATATTATTTATTTTTCATAAATTCAACGTAAAAAAACATGGTAATAGTAAAATTCAATAAGAATTATATTGAAAAAATAAATCTTTACCTTTGTATTGTTGTTGTTGCTGGGACTGTTTCATGTAGTGGGATGCACTTGGTAGTGGTGGTACAAATGTTGTCAAATCTAGTTCATTTTCGTCCGATTTAATATCGATCGATAAAGAGGGCTGATTAACGATTAATGACGTTATAGATGGTAAATCTGTTTCTCTGATACTGCCATTATAATTATTATTGTTATTCTTACTAGTATTAGTTATTAAATAGGAATATTTTTTATTATCTTGTTCATCTTCTTCATCGTCTGCTTGTTCATGTTGTGAACGCGATATTGTCACTTTAATATGACCAGGTATGATTTCATGTCGAACGGCTTCATGTAATATTCCAGCAGCATCTAAATTAGATGTATTTATTAGGGACGATTCATTAATAATTAACAATTGATCATTTGGTCGAAGACGTCCATCCTTAACAGATAAAAAAAAAAATCATAAACATTTGTCTTTAAAATATACATATACTTACTCTTGAAGCGGCTCCTCCTGTCAAAACGGTTTTTACATAAATTCCTAAATCAATCGATTGTCCATCTACGATCGATGTTTTTCCCTTAAGTGTAATGCCTAATCCAGCTGAAGAGGTATCATTCAATGGTATATCAAATGTAAATATTTGAGTTTTTGATAATGATGATTGTGTTTGGTTGTCCAAATTCTGATTATCTACTACCTACAAACGAAAAATAAAGGAAAAAATAATTATAAATTATTGTTTATTTCAAAATGTATATTACCAGATCATGAGGTACTGAACCGTCACGTTGTCGCGATATAATTAATTCAACGGTTTCACCAATACGAGTGTCACGTAATAAACCCACAGTATCTTGTAGACTCATACTTGTTACATCAGTTGAATTTACTTTTAATAGACGATCACCACGTTGTAAACGACCATCATCAATAGCAGCACCTTTTGGAAATATACTTTTCACATAAATTGGATTAGCAGAATCCGTTGGATTGTCACGTGACGCTAACTTGAAGCCAAGTCCATCATTACCTAGAAAAAAATAATATGAAATGAACATTATCAATTAATGATCAAAAATTTGTTTTGAAGAAAGATCTTTTACCTTTTACTAACATTATTTTAATAATTCGTCCTAATTTTCTTGTATTTAATGAATTCATATTACTTTCATTATCTGTATAGGATGTTGTTATTGATGAATCATTATTGCTACTATGATTAAGTTTAATATCGGGTAATAATGATTTTGACTTTCTTTTTGTTTCATCTTTCAAACGAAATGAATTTGTTCCTGGTTTTGGTGGTATGGGAGGTGGTTTTTTAATATTTCTAATAATTTTTAACTCTAATTCTGGCTCTGATAATCCATCATGAAAGATAAATTGTGCTCTAGAAATAGTAAATAATTATTTTTAAATTGAAAAGAGATAAATTATAAAAAAAAACTTACTCGTCAAATGTACATTTTTCAATATTATTTCGGTTTATTTCAACTATTCTATCATTTACATTTAATAATCCTTGTCTTTTTATTCGACCATCTGGTTCAATATTTTGTAAAAGTAAACCTCCAATAGGATCTTGAGTAGTACTATTATTATTATATGGTATAACGTGAATACCCAATGGACTATTTTCTTTTTGTAGTAAAATATAAAATGATTTGTCACCAGTTTTTTCATCAATTTGAATATTATAAATTCCACTATTATCACCGCCATTATTTAATGAATACGACGGAGAAGAAATAGATGAAGATGTTGATGAAAGTAACACATGTAAAGGTACAATTGAAGATTTTACATCATTTGTCGGTGGAGAATAGGATGTAAAGATTGAAGAATTTCCATTTAATTTTTCTCTTGTATAATAATCATTTGATACGTATGATTTTAATGGTCCATTATTAGCATAATTTAACGTATGCGATTGAGACATTGTATCCGATTGCTAAAACGGTAATAAGTCAGTCAATCATATATATGAATTTTATCAATAATCATTTAAATACAACGTACCGTTACAGCTAAGTTTGATTGATCATTATGTTCATTTTTCACTCTTAACGATCGAGCTAAACAAAAACAATACACAAAATTTAAGATGATAAATGTAGATACGAAAAACTTTAAAATCTATAAAAAAAAAATCAATAAGTAAGTTGTGTGGTTAGCGATTGACATATCTCTAAAGGGAAGACAGAATATATTATGACATTGAAGTATAATCGATAACTTTTCCTTTTACATTTTATGTGTTACATTTTTAAACTTCGCAAAGGGATGTTTGATTGATCTTTCTTTTTTTTTGTATCCATCTTGCTTCGGTAGAATGCTGAATAAAATGAAAAATTAGGCGTTATGTTTAACACTGAATTATCAGTGACAACACAAAAATAGTTATATAATTTAATTGATCATTTATAAAATAAACTTATCAATTTTGTATTATATCAAAAATAATTTCTTTTGATAATAATTTTTTCATTTCACTATAACTATTGAATGATTGATATCAAATTTATCCGGTATTAATAAAAACTATTCTCCAGTTTTAAAAAGATATCAGACAACACGTATTGAGATTTAACTTCTATCTATTTACTTTAGTTTAATAATAATGAAATTTCGTTCTGTTAAAAAATGCGTAAAAAGTTCTTTTTTCGATTATAAAGAATGAATAAGTAGTTCAATTTAAAATTGTGATTACATAAAAATAAACTTGTATAACACTTGTTAAAGATTAGTCGTTATTTGTCTTATTTCAAAAGAAGGAAATAACGTTATACTGTATCATAAACGTATATTTTTATCCTTTCTTTTAAAATCGAGTCACTCTCTTACATAGGCAAAACATATATGTTTCATATGTCATTTTATCAATACTGTACAATATTCTTTTGTCGTAACATCGAACATAATAATTATTCTTATATAACATTTTTCTACTTTATGTGTGTATGGTGTAATTATGTTTATTTTTCAAAGAACAACTTAAAAATTAATCTCTTCAAATGAAAAAAGAAAAATTGAAATTGAACGAAAAAAATATATTTCAAACTACAAACACAATATTTGTAATTGAAATTTAACATATAGGCAAACAAAGACACATGTAACATTGTTTCTCAATCAAAGTAAAATTATTATGTTTTACGGGGGGAAATTTTTTCTTTCCATTGAACAAAAGTATTTGTCGGTAAAGATCATAAAAACTTCTAGAAAATTTCATTTAAAATAAATCAGTAAATGTGTGCTATACTTCTTCTTAATCAGAAGTGATAGAAAAAAATCAAAACCTATTTTGTATACAACATTCTGTTGTTGTTGTTGTTGTTTTTTGAATTGATATATCGATAAGAAGTTGTCATAGACTTATTCTTATTTCTAAAGATCAAGAGTAAATATTCTCAACAAACAAATGACCTTACGTCAGGTTGTTGTTTAACCTTATTTGCTTTTTCTTTTGTCCTTTGTTTCAAAATACGTCCATTAATGTGAGCTCTTCTAAGAGAAAATAAAAAGGTCACAATGGGCGATTTATTTATATAACAATAAGATCAAACTAAAACAAAAATAAATGAGTAACTTTTAGAGATAAGAAGACAAAAAAACAACAACAACAACAACAAATGACGTAACCAAGAGGAAACATGACAATTCGATCTCTCGCTATACATAACTAAAATAAGAATTTTATACATTTTAGAATAATCTCGTTTATGCAAATATTTCGCTTACTATTTTTTTTTTTTTTGTTAGTAGTGAATTTTTAATATTTTATGATCGTAATTAATTGTTTCCTTTGCTTTTATTTTTTTTCTCCTTTCATCATTTCACTATATACACTCATTCATTAGACTATTTTATTTTCAGGTAATTTTTTTTTTCTGTTGCTTTTCTCTCTCTTACGACCATTGTTGAAGAAAGAGAAAGAATTGACTGCATTCAGAAGTTCAACAATGTTTACATGCAGAGAGCGAAAAAGACGAGAAAAAAAAGAAATCTATAATTCATACCTGAATGTAACGTACGTTATGAAAAATGTGTCCTAGTTTTCGAAACATGATTGGAATTATAAAGTATACACAAACATTTACATGAGAAAGGCAAATTTCTATTCTAGATATATATACAAACGAATTTTTACGTGATTAAAGAAACAGAATAGTAGAGAGAAGTGAAAGAAAGAGAGAGAGGAAGAAAGAAAAGAACAAAAAAGAAAGCTGTTACATTAAAAAAAATTTTTGCCGTTACGTTAATTGTGGACAATATGAACATATCTATTCATTCAAGGTCAGTCATATAGAAAAGAACAAAAATATTTTTGTATGATATATGTACAATTCTATTACATATTATGAACAAAAATATCACAATATAATTTTAATAATTTTATCAAAATACGATATTATCAAATACTCGGTCTGTCATTTCAACGATGCATGACATCTATTCAACTTGAACATGAACTAGAACTAATAAAACAAGAATATCATTAGTCGTTATGTAAATATTATCATACACTCACTTGTCAAAAATGTTCAAATTTCTTCTTATATTAAGAAGAGCGGTGACTTGTCAAAAGGACAATAAAAGAAAAGAATAAAGCGTAAAAGAGAGCGCGCGCGCGCAGGAGAGAGAGAAAGAAGATAGTTTTTACAATTCAAATTTTATTTGAAGTCGAGGACATACATTGATAACGAAACACACATACCACACTCAACATTATTTACATTTATAATCAACAAAAAGAAACAAACAACAAACTATGATATGAGTTAAATAAATTTTATTCACATATGGAACTTGAGTAGACACTATTCGTTTAAACTGACAAACTACCGACATTAATAAAAATAATTAAACGTGAACACTTGCTTATTTTATTCGATACCTCTTTTGTCTTTTCATTCATTCGTGCATGTATGTACAATGACAAAGAAGGAGTCACTGATTTAATATGCGTGCCTTTAAAGTTAATATAAATAATTCAATATATAAACAACTTACTTCTTAGATCTGCATCTGTTACAATAACTTCATTTGTATTATTTTTTGTTATTGTTGTTGTTGGTATTTTTTCATGTTCAGATAAACTTGAAGATAAATTTGAACTACTTAAACTAGACGATATATTATCGTCACCATTACTATTGATTGTTTGTTGTTGATCATTTGAATTGACAATTGATGAATCAATAATTGCTAATAACTGAAGAAGAAAAAAATTTAGTTTATAATGGATAATTCTATTCTTTTTCTTTTTTTTAAATATACTTCTTCACGATCATCAGCAACATCACAAATTAAATCATCAGGATCTAATCCAGCACCATTTTTTAAACGTAAATGAACAATGGAATTATTTAAGTTGTAAGAAGACTAAAATCGAATAAAAATAAAACATAGTATAACATTTGATAGAAAGAGAATAACAAATAATTTCATATGTAAAAGATCTAAAAATATTTTCTCTAGATATATTTTTAATAACACTTTTTCAATGACAAATTTTTCTAAGAAATCATCATAATCATGTTTACAGTCATTTTTCTTCCACATGAATTTGTCTAAACTAATTAAACTATCTTTCATTTATTCTAGACAAAAAGTGAGAGATAGTCATGGTAGTATTTTCACATATTTATCTATGATTAATAAGCTACACATCAATGAGTCAATAGATACAAATGAGTATCAGTTTTTTTCTTTTTGTTCTTGTTCAGTTTTAGAAATTGTTAATCATATACACATAAGGTCCTGTCAATTTACATAGCAAAAAATACAAAACCTATCTTACTGTCTATTCATATAAAAGAAGCATAACAATTTTAACAGCGTATCATCATTTTTTTTATTCAGAGATGAATAAATTCGAGACAAAAAAATGTTTTCTTGAAGTATAAAAATGAAAAAAATTTGTAGTAAGTCAGCATATCAAACTCAATCTATCTCATACGAGGAAGAAAAAAAAGAAGAAGAAATTGTTATGTAACTACAAAAATATTAAAACTCATTTAAAAGTGAAACGAAAGTAATAATTATTTCTATATAAATTTTATACCATTTAGAAGAAGAAAAAAAAAGAAAAAATTTTATTATTTATTATGGTTTTTTTTATTCGTTTTCTTAAAACGATGTGTATAACTTACGATAGAAGAAAGCAAAAAAACTAATAATAAACATATCACTTACTAATCCATAAATTTTACTGTATTTTGCTGTTGCAATATTTATTAATTGATGTACAGCTATTTCACCATTACCACAGGGTACAACGACTTTTGTACCACCAAAATTGATGATAACTTTCATTATTACTGTTATAATGTCGATTCGAGAGCGAACATTTGGGTAGAATAGTTTACGATGATATACCTGTGAGAATATAGAAAAAAAAACAAAAACGAAGAAAAGAGAATTATTGAATCTGTGTAAGAAAAAAAAAAGAGAAGGAGAAGAAGAGAGAAAAAAATATATTGATACTATGATTTATTAAGAAAAAACCTGCATGGTATTAAAACAAAAAAACAAACAAAAAAAAAAGAAAAGAAAACGAAATATGTTGATAACATTTGTGATTCTATCATGAAATAAAAATGAAAACTAGAAGTTTAAATAAAAGAAAACATAGATCATTTTTGAAAAAAAATTTGATATTCATTGTCTATCTTAGTTGGTTCATTCTACACGTTAAAATCTATTGTTAACACACAAAATACCGTTTTATTAGCCAGTACTTTGTTAAAATATTTTGTTTAAATTAATAAAATCTAAAAAGATGAATTAATATCATAAATATATAATGTACACGTAACATCTTTATCTATAATATGCATATATAATATAAAAATAAATCTAGACAACTATGTTCAAAGAAAAAAAGACGAAAGAATAGTGGGTAAACCTCAAGTAAATCCTCAAATAACCTTCAGATAATTTTACTCTAATCTCTTTAAACAATACATCATGTTAGTATCTTACCATTATATTTATATTATTGAGTATTTGATCAATTGTATTCATGAACGTACTCTACAGTTTTTATGTTAAGAATAATTTGAACCCAATAAAACTGATACAAACAAGCTAATTCATATACTAATAATTCAGCTTTATACAAAATGCTCTTTTTTTTCAGTTAATTCATTTACATGTATTTTTGTTTTTTCAATAATATTCAAATTTTATAATCAATACTATTTGTCTATCCGTTTGTAAACTAATAGAAATTAGAATCAATTTTTTTTCTTTTTACTCATCTTAATTTAATTTTATATAAATAAATTAATAAATATTCTTCTTTTATCTTATATCATATTGTTTCGAATCGTTGAATTAATATATAACAATTTTTGTTCATCAATAGAAAATAAGTATAATTGATTTTATGTATTTTCAAATTCTTGACAAAAAAAATCGATCATCATTATTTTATTTGTTCTAAATTTTTCTTGGTATGTTTAAAATAATGTCATCATTCTCATACGTTGTTAAAACGGAATAATCGATTGAAAATTTGATGAGTTATTAAACATTTGTTGATAATAAAAAAGACCCATTGTTTAATTTATCTAAAAAGAAATGAATCTTGATAAAGGATGAGCAAACATTTCTGTTAGCGCGTCTTGTCATTCTATTTTTTTTTTGTTTTGTTTTGTTTTTTTTATTCTCTTATTAAACTATGTGTATGAGTTATGGTGAAAAAAAAAATAGAAAAAGAATATAAACATCATACTACTACCGAAAAAAGATAATAACTTTTCTTATTACTTTTATGATTTTGATTCGAAAACGAACATATATCAGAATAGTTTGCTCTAATCTACATCTCAAAACAAAACAAAAAAAAGTGAAGAAAAAAAGGGCACAAAATGATCCTGTATATATAATTTGTAAAATAAAGAGAGAAGAGAAGAAAAGAACAGAAGAAGGATCATATTTATATGTATATATTCTCTTAGTTGAAAAGAAAAAAGAGAACAATGAGATATTTTCTACAGTTACCATCTCTTATTGTCTTCGAAACACAATAAAACATACACATACACACACACAATCGAACAAATGAAGAAAAAAAAAATACATATTAGTGATTATCACCTATAGTTAGTTCTTTACACCTGTCCTATAGTTAAATGTAACTGACAACTAAGGTCTACTCTATAAACAAAACATAAAAATAAAATTTTTTTTTTTCTGATAGATAAAAACAACTGTCGTCTAACGATAGGCAGTATTAGAAAACGATCAAATATTCTTCTTATTTGTTTTTTTTATATAATTAAGTTACGTTTCAAAGAAGTAGACCTTTATTCAACATAATAATGAAACTATTTCTTATTGTGTTAAAAATATCATGATTCATTGATAAGAAATAATTTTTCAGACGAGACATATAAAAAAGTTATTGTGACCATTATATGTTCATATTATTTCAAATATTTCGGATCGAAAATGACTAATTACTTTTGTTTTTATTAGATTATTTATATGTAACGTTTCGGATTTTCGATTCAATTTCTTGAAGGTAGCTAATTTTTGTTGTTTTGTTTTTAAGTAATTGAATAAATTTTTTGATGAATAAAACCTTCGTTATTATTCGATACAAACAAGGATGGAAAACATTCTTCTATACTCATGTCTGAAAAGGCTAGAACTTGATGGCTAAGGCGCATTTTCAATAACACTCTTTTTCTGTACATGTACTATATCCATGTTCAATTCTGATAAGAAACTTTTATCCTACTGCTGACATGGAAGATGTTTATTTCTCTAAATAATTTGTAAACAAAATCTTAAAAAACTGAATATATGTTTTTCTTTCACCCGATGTTCTGAGATCATGGAAGCAAGAGATTAAATCAAAATCGAAGCTAAATGTCGCAAGAATGTCTATTCACATTTTAATCGGTATCAAAAGCTTTTTGTACCAGGAAATGGGTTACCTACCACCAGGTGGGATTTGTGCTTTTTCTAGCATATTTTCAAGAAAACAAAGAAAAAGACCAATTTTATAAAACATACAAAACAATCACATACGTTCTTTTCTTTTTCTTACGTTTTTGTACTGAAGAGTAGAGAAATAAGTGTTAAATACTATACATTAGTCTATACATTTACAATAAACACATTATGATAAATGTGTAAGAAATAAAAAAATCTTGAACAAACAATTCAATTTGTGTTAACTTGTTGTTAAATGAATATTTGTCGATTCCATATTTAAATCATCATGATGATCATGTTCTTCAGATGATATCGAACATTTATCATCATCTTGATTTGGATCATTTGTGTTCAAGTTTGAGTCGTCGATTGATGGCATCGAAGCTCCTACTGTACGATTCAAGACAACATTCAATGGATCACGTATACCCAACATTTGACAAAGCAATTCAGTTTGAGGATTTATTTTTTGTTGTTGATTTATCGATGTAGATGATGATTTTTCTGATGTATATGTTGGAGCTGTAATTTGAAACATGTCAGGCACTTCAAATTGATCTCCAAAATCTTCATGCAATGATTTAATATCTTCTTCAGTTGGCATTGATGATTGCTGAGATTTATTTGGCAGATACGTGTGTGTACGATGAACATTCAATAAATTATCTGTTTTTTTCAATATGCATAACCATTCTGGATCTAGTGTTAATCGATTCGAATTTATTTTTGTGGGATTTATCGGCTCAATATCTAATACCTAAAACAGTTAATATATTTTTATTATGGTAAACATACTCGATGAAAAACAATGCCTACCTGTAGAAATTCTCTTCCCGGTAAACATTTATCTAATGATAAAAATCTTGTCACATTTCCATTATTATGTTCAACTAGTGCACTAAATTTAACATGTAAATGGGCAGCAAACCAATAATTTGGTTTTAAATCAAGAAGTATTTCTTCCAATGGTGGACTACCCAACTGATTGTTTTTAATGTCATTATAAAAATGTTTTTTATATTGTAAAAGTTTTGTTGTGTTACCGTACGATGTTATACCACGTGGCCAATCATGTGATATCACAATATCAATAGTATTTTCTTTTAATTGTTTTAATCGATAAATATCAAAACTTCTTACATGATATATTGAACGTACAGTTCTGTCTGTAAATGGTGGTGTTTCATATCGTCCAATATTGTAATCATTGGATTTATATATACCAGATATTCCACATAGACGTAAACCATTATAATTAATAACATTCGAATAACCCATATAATAAATATTTTCAGCTACCCAACCACCATAAGGTAACTCTACTAAAAAATTTGAGCTACAAAAGGAAAAGAAAATAGTGTTTTTTACTTATTAGAGATCTAGGAGAGTCAGCATTATTGTTGCAACATAAGATCAGAGTAAAAACCATTGTCGAAATTTAATTTTCGTTTCAAAGTATCACGTTTGAAAGTTCGTATGGGAAAATCTAAGACAACTTTAATTTTCCGATTTGATATTAAGATGTTCAAAAAGTATGTCGCTTCAAACCTTTTATAAAAGTGTTTTTCTCTAAACTTAGGTCAATATTTTTCATTTACTCTAAAACCATAGAGACCGCTAGACCTGAATAAAGACTATATAAAAGAAATTATTTGAGATACAAAATCTTTATCTTTCGGGATAGAATCCCTAGTTATATAAAACGCAAAAAATGAAAAAGAGATTTTCAAAATATAAATTGTGTACAGTATTCTCGTTTAAAATTCGTTGAAGTAGATGTGTACTAAAATAAAAATTATTTTCTAGCTTATAATTCTGTCGTGGTTGGTGAATGATTCAGATATTTTCTCTCTCGCGACATGGGTTATATTTTGAATCAGAGTTTTAATATTTTTTAAATGTTAACCAACTTTTTAACAAAGACTGAATCATAAATGCGTAGTATTAGCCAAAAAAAATTAATCAAGACGTCTTCAGAGTTTTTAGTTGATAAGAAATGAATCTTTGCTCAAACTGAAATAATTCTAGAAAAGATAGTTTCTTCTCTGCGAAGAGATACTCTATAATAAAATCGATCATTTCTCCTCATATGCAACATATCCATATAACAATCGCAATAGGTATAAGAAGTAGCGAAAAATGGGTGATGATAGAGAGGAAAAATATATTTTTTTCTTATATCTTTTGTTATGAAAACAAAATGTTTCCCCTTTCCTCAGACTCCACTCTATCGAGGATTGATATTACAAAACTATTTTGATGAGGAAATCTATTTTTTCTCTAAATCACCATTTTCCAGCTACTCTTCTCTTCGTTACGAACATTATAACTCAAATAACACAAGGTTTTGTTTCAATTTCATAAAATAATGTCCTACGTATGATCGTTTTTTTGGCGAACTCTCTCTCTCTAAGTAGCCAAACTTATGTGCTTACATATAAGATGTAGTATAGGTCATATGTTGAACTGTTAATTGAAAGACGGTTTCGTTAATAAAATATCCTCATCTTAGATTCACACCAACCTTTCATGATTGCCACCGATAAAAATCGTTAATACGGGTGCTTTCTTTTCACCATTATAATAACGCCAGAAATCTTGCATTGAACGATACTTTGGTGGTACAGCCATTGACTGTAAATCCTGTGTATTTCGAACAGCTTGAAAATCACCACATATCAATAACAAATCGATATGAATACTTTGTTTTTCTTCAATTTCTTTAATAGTATCATAAATTTTATCTAATTCACCGTGACAACAGCCTTCAATGGCTATTTTCATTGTTCTGATTTTTCTTGTATTAACACGAAATATTATTAAAGCATACGCTAATAAAACATCTATTTTTGTATGAAAAGCATGAGTAGAATTATTTTACATCTCAAAGTTAATATGAAACATCCAAATAATTATCTTACCTTTTTCAACATTTCTAATACTTTGCTATTATTGAATTTAGAAGATCGATAACTGTGGCACATTAAAGTAGATAGAAGAAGAGAATACACGCAGGAAAGTAAAAGAGATTGTTCAAATAAGAAATTACTTTTAATCGATAAAATAAGTACATAGAAAACTACGAAATATGAAACAAAACATTTAACTATAACAAAAAGCAGAAACAACATATTAAATTAAAATTTCACAACTTTTTGCTTTTTTTTTTGCGGCTTTGATTCCACACTTTGTACTGTTAGATTAGATTCATCATCAATATTATTTGTTGCTTGTGTCAGACACGTTAATAGTTCATCCTCAATACCTATGAAAAAAAGAACGTTGATTTCGAAAATAACAAAAAACTTTGATTGCTCACCTTGCTTCTTTAGTAAAATTGGACAATCACGTTTGAAATGTTGAACACTTCCACACTGTTTACAACAACCGCCATTAGGATATATACCATTTGGATTTTTTGGACATAGCTTCGACCAATGTCCTGTCTGACCGCATATAAAACATGTGGCATACGCATACGATTCTCCTGCAATAGACAAAACAAATAGTTTTCTTCAGGAGACTATTTCCTATTTATACCTTTTACACGACAATTTTTCACACGATGTTCTGTTGAACCACACTTATAGCATATTCCAGTTCCAATTTTAATTTGATTATCGATTTCTACCGCTTCGATTGGTTCAGTACAATCATTCATTGAATGACCAGATTGACGACATCGAAAACAAACCTAAATGAAAAGAGACGGGATGCTAAACGGATTTAAACTGATAACATACTGATGCTGACAGATCTATAAGAAAAATTTTCTACTATCTACTCTAAAGCACTACTAAATAATAGAAACGCTTACACATAAAATGAAACATTAAATGGAGGTTTAACATCTCACAACACTGTTGTAATAAAAATATAGTATGAATCAGTGTGTAATAAGCGTGGTTACATACCTTCGCCATGTCACGTTTTTGTTTTCGCTCTAAACGTCTTGATTCACTTTTAATTCGTCGACGATATTCATCATTTGTCAAATTTCCTGTTTTGAGCTGATTAAGTAATATCTCTTTAAATTCTGGATTTATTTCGGTTCGATGTTTTTGCTTTTTTGTTTGCTTCATGTTATGGGTACGTTTGTCTACCTTATTATTATGTTTATCAGAAGAATTAATAACTTCTGATGTGTGGATGTCATTCATCTGATTCATTTCCTCCCATGGTGTTGCATCTTCAGTTTTCTGCTGTTGAGATAGACGATTTTTCTGTTTTGCTATTCTAGTCATCTGAAATAGGCAAAACCAAGCCGTAATGTAATTTACGAGACTAATAGCAAATATATTTGAGAAATAATACAAATAAAATACTGTTCTAGGATTTGAACTCATTTTCTTCTCGGACAATACAAAACACCCAAAATATAACAAAAAAAAAGCAATAGTTTTTCACCTACAGAACAATAACAATGAAAAAAAATTTCAATTGCATCATTCTGTTTTTTCCTTGTTTCAAACATCAAAAATAAAACAAAAAAGATAAATCACTAACAACAAAAACAACATAAAATAGCGTAAGTTACGTTGTTTAACGGAGTCTTGAATATCAAGTATGAAAATAAAAGATCACCATCAGAAAACAACAACCATTTCCTAACCGATAAAAAAGAAATGGTTTCGAATCTAAATAATCGATTCAAATCTAATCGAATCTAATCATACAACCCCCCGCCATCCCTCCAAGTTTCCCTTAGCCAATCCTTTACGCCGCTTAAATTTGAATCTTCTTCATCTCCGCTTGTAAATGTTGTATCTTCTTCATCTGTTTCACTCTCTTCATCCGTTCTGTCATTATCACTCGCATGATTTGAACGATTAATCTTCTTCTTTTCTACACCTAATGCTGAACCAGTCATAAATGCAACTTTTAGATCTTTAATATCAAAGAATTCAAAATCATCTTTTCCGACACGTCCAATATCATCATTAATGTTTTGATTTGATTTATCTTGATGTACACTAACGGATGATGCACGCGTTCTACGTTTCACGGCTATTTCATCTTCTAATAACGTTTTTACTAAGCGAATACTATTGTCTGATAATTGATCTTGTTTATTAAAAAATATTAATAATGGTATACGTTGTTGACGAAAATGTTTGTCGATTAATATATCATATAAGTAATCGGCAACATCTTTACATTCATGTACTACGTTTGTGTTATCAACAACGAAAATGATTGCTTTAGCTGATGATTTATTACTATCAAGTTCACGTTGTCGAATACGATAATTACCGGGTATATCAATGACTGGAATTACTACAGTTCTTTTCAGTTGTCTATTCGTTGATATAGCTATGTTTGCTATACCTCTATTCGTACTCATTGAAGTAACGGTACGTCTGGCCCTATTCGTAGTAAGACGACTGAACAAGACAGTTTTACCCGAATTTGTTATGCCACATAATAATAATGAATCACCACGTTTTGTGTGTAAACGTAATTTGGCCCACCATAATATAACTAATGTTCCAAATACAACAAGAAATGTCATTAGAATAGCTAACGGAAATGGTTGGGACTGATCAATAAATTCGGAATCGTCCGATATCCCAGCATGTTTATTTCCATTGATCGATGATGACACTCTTTCGTTAGAATCCATAACTGAGCAAAATAAATTATATATGTATTCTCTGAAAGAAAATGAAAAAAGTCATTAAGTTTTTGACATAAGTTTGAAGTTTTCCATTTGCAAGAGGATACAGATACATCAACTATTACACAACAGGAAAAAATATGCTAATCTTCGAAAAACTTGTTTTTCCGATTTTCAAAATGAATATCAATGAAGTTTAATAAGTACTAATTATTAAATTTACTTTGCAAAAAGAACATTAGCTGTGACATCATAGTCCAGTAGCAGGAGTGTCAGTCGGTTCGGGCATAGATGTCAGATGAACAGTGTGTCTTTTTCTGCCACTTCAAGAGTTCCCTTTTCTAATTCTGTTTTTCAGTGTACAGTTCACAGTGCGCACGAGATGCTAGGATGCTCTAATCGGCCAGGGAGCATTTCTCATTGTTAACAATTGTATCATTCGGTTTCCATGTCTGGTGCTACACAAGCAATCGCTACTGACAGTGTCTGATCATAAGTCCCTTCGGAGGCAGGCACACTTAGCTTAGTCAGAAAAGGAAATGGTAATGTCCGACTATATATTCGTTAAAGCGGCTGTCGCAAGAATCCGGATAATCTGCAGTGACCATTGACCGTAACTTATTTTTCAAACTAATAGCCAATAAGAATTATAAGAAAGTAAGAACTTCCCAATCAGGAATACCTTAAAGTACGCACAAATCTCTTCTATAGGCTACATTTTGGAAGTTCACTTAAATTTACAATGGCAATTCGCTTTCTGTGACGTGAGTGTATCTTGCCTTAGTATTTTTAAGACTAAGATTGTTTATTCACGAAAAGTGAGTCATCAAAGGTCACCGACCTGTAATAACAATGACTCAAGCCAAACAACACCAAAATAGTAATAAAAGAAATAACAAAATAAAGAAGACAACTAAGATTAGAACCAGAAGTAGTAAAAGAAAACA
>CAJNOQ010001363.1:0-32606 GCA_905250885.1 Didymodactylos carnosus
TGGCACAGCTTTAATAAAAAATGTTAGGTCAAAATACGAAATTTTGAACCTTCGTCTCGTTCAGAAAATAAGTATTTCCCTTTTTTAACAGTGAAATAAACAATATTCTGAAAAACTGGTTGTGCCATTCGATAGAGCTCATCGAGTTCTATCTGGCACACTTATTTCTAGAGATGGCACAGCTTTAATAAAAAATGTTAGGTCAAAATAGAGAAATCTGCTGCTAACTTCCCTTACGTACTAAATTTCATGTTCTTTGTGTTAGTTTAGCAAAATAAAACGGTGAATGAATATTTCCTGAGTACTCACTGAGTGACAATACTCAAAAACTGTTAGTAGTACTAATATGAGTACTCATGGACGAATTATGAGTAAAGTCGTACTCATCATATGAGTACTTTCATTAGGGTTGATTCCTCTAAATGTGCCGTGTTGTGCTTTGCTTCAGTTCTTTCCCTGTCTCACTCAACGAAATTGATCGGAAAGCGACATGATGAAATTGCGTCGCTTTAAAAAGTTTAAGAAACACACGTAGCCACTTCTACAGCGAAGACAGCGCGATCATTTTCGCAGTTATAGATGACGTTGCGAGTGATTAAATACTTCCTAGCGCATTAACAAAGCATAAGTACAATCGTTCATTGAAATATATTTTTTTTTATTTCTTCAGATTTATTACGATAAACTTGCTGAACTAACTTTGGGAGTCCTCACGCAACTTTGGAATGGCACTGCATAGCCAACCAACACTTCTGAACAGTATAGCGTTCCATTTACGATTTCATTGCAGGAGAAACAAACAAAATACCTCCGATTCGGTCGGTTCCTTGACTTTTGTGATGCTTTTTTGCTGGTGCTGATCAAGTGAAATGCGCTGTGCAAGTCCGTGCCCGAAATTACTTTCATATCAGCACACTGTAGTTCGTAGAAACTTACAAAATAAGAAACTGCCCATGTGCTGAAAATCGCTTCATTTTTGTCGATTAATCGCGATGGTTGAAAAAATCGACGCTCAATCGCGATTCGGGAAAAAACGGTCATTTAATCGCGATTAAGTGATAATTTTTTCGTGCATCGCGATTAATCACGAAAATCATCAATTAATTGCGATTAATTGTTGATTTTAAGTGATTAAATGGTTGTTGTTATTCACCGTTTTCTTTTGCAATAAAGTTTGTATATAAGAAACACGATTTCAGCGAAAAATACACTTATATTCAGATCATCTTTTTATTTTAGAACACAACGGAGTTGTCAAGAGTCTTCTCTATTGTTCCTCAGAGCTTTAAACCGAGAAGCTGGTATGTGAGCACTGTTTAAAGCTGACTCTTCGGCAAGACTCCGACGCCAGCTGGAGCTAAGACCATTGCTGTGTGACGCACATATCATTATACGTAATAAACAATGAAAAAACAGAAAAAAATATATATTTCCTAAGATGGGTTCGAACCTAGTACCTAGAAAAAAATCGTCAATTAATTGCGATTAAGCGCACGATTAATTGCTGATTTTTAGTACATGGGTGCAGTCTTTATTTTTTCATGAAGACGCGGTAGCTCAAATTCGTCGCAACTCGGAAAAGCCGTTATCATTTTGGTGCATTTAGGTCTCTATTAACATCTCTTCGTAACATTTGGCATCAGCTCCATCTAACCAATTATTGAACGTAAATGAGCATTATTTGACAGAAAGAAGAAAAGATATTTGAAATTAATATTTGATTTTTCAGTTTTTCCCCAACTTATACAGTAAAACCGAGTGTTACTGAAGGTCTACTAGTTAAAATAACTTACTGAACAATTGAAAGACTTCTGATTATTCACGGTTTGCATTTCTAATGTGAACTTAGTTTTATTTTTATTTGTACATATAAGTATGGTCCGTGTTATTCATTTCTGTGTATTGCTTTGTGATTTATAGATTTACTCAAAATAAAAAACAATGCCTTCTAAGCGGAAATTTATCGACAAGAAAAAAGCTGTCACATTTCAACTTGTTCATCGTAGTCAACATGATCCTCTCATCTCCGATGATACGGCTGGCGAACATGTGCTCGTACCATTGAGTGGGGATAAAGTATTTTACATTCCATATAAATTTTCTTTTTTTACATAGCAATGATGTTTTTTTTAGACTATTCAAAGAAAAGTTGAACAAAAAAAATTTGGAATTGACTTTGATGATGAATATGATTATATGCAACATTTACGAGATCCTTGCGCGCCACCTGAACGATATGCAGTTGAAATTGATCATACAGCCGACAATCAAGACGACACGGAATCAATCAAAGCATCTGTTCACGACGAAGTAAGAAAAACTGCTTTATAAAGGAAAGCAAATCTATTTCGGTTTGCAACGTTTGAGAAGTGTTTTATAAAACAGGTATCTGCGAAACAACACATGTTTCCCTCTGTCGAAAGGTACACCAAACTTGAAATAAGTTCATATCTCCTTAACGGTAGTAACATGTGCTAAATGATCATTCATTCTCTTAATGATTATTATTCTCGCTAAATGATTATTCATTCTCTTATAATTTTTGCCTTTAGGCTGTTTCAAAATTGAATTTACCATCAACTGTGTTTGAAAGTGAAGTTGAAAATGATATTGGAATGTTGAATTTAGCTGCACCTGATTCGGGTAGGGATACTTCTACGTCTGGTAAAAATTATATTCTGACATTTTTTGTTTTATTGACTTTAGGTCCAAAAGTTCACTGGGATCCGGATATCATTGCTGCTTTAGACGATGAGACATTTGATTATGAAATTGACGAAAATGCGTTGGACGATGATTTTATGATGCAAGCAAATTGTATTGAACCATTAGCAGAAGAAGATTATGAAGAATTTGAGTAAGGCTATATGTTTGAGAATATTTTTTTTGTATGTAGAAACTATTTTGCGGATGAGTAACGATATTCTATTCATTGTTTGTAGTCATAATTTTTATATTCAACTAGCTGTAGGTTGTCTTCTTTCTTACCCTGCACTAATTTATTTTTGTTTTGTTTAGAGATGAAATTCCCGATGCACTTGATACAAACCCGTTCCATATGGTACCAAAATTTATTCCCAAAACCAATAAACCGATTCCATTAGCTTTGAGACGATTTTTAGATGTTGAGGATGGAGAAGAGGAAGATGGTACAACAAAAATGAAACGAAAACATAAGAACAGTGAAGAAGATGGAGGCTCGACTTGTAGTGACGATCAGAAAACATCTCAAACAAAATATACAAATTATTCAATGACATCATCTGTTATCAGACGAAATAACGGATTACAACTAATCGACGAACAATTTGATAAGGTATTAACAAAATGAATATGCTTAACTTAGTAAATTTATTTCTTTGACGCTTATAAATCGACATAAAGATTTTTATATGAATTAAATTTATATTTATGTTTTTAGATATTTGATGAGTACGGTGATGATGATATCGGACCATTGGATGCAGAAAGTATTGGTGAAGATGGCATTGAGCAAAATGATGATTTAGTTAAACAAACAGTTAGGCAATTTGAAGATGAACAAGAAAAATCGTATGTTGATCCTCGTGTGCAAAGTTTTTAGTTTTTAGTTTTTCCTCTAAAGTTTAAACACCTTTTATGGATCTGTTTCAACAAGGAGATTATAGATTGAGTGACTTTGAAACGGTCTCAGAAGACAAAAAGTATATTTGGGTGATGCTTACTTCACTATCTTAATTTTCAATAAACGATAATATTTTTGTTTATTTATCCTAGTGATGCTCAAATAGAAAAAATTGCCATAGAAAAAACAAAAAAATTATTATCAAAACTTGAGCAAGAGCAAGATCAACCGAATGAAAAAGATGAAATTTTTCTTGTCGACAATAATTTTGATAAAGATAAAGAAAAATGGGATTGTGAAACAATTTTGAGTACATATTCGAATTTATACAATCATCCACGTTTAATTCAACAAATACCAAATAGAAAACAAAAAATTCGACTATCACAAAAAACTGGACTGCCATTGATAGAAAAAGATGAACAACAAAGTAATAGTGAAAGTGACGAATCAGAAGATGACGATCAAGAGTCCGCGATGTCAAAAGTATCAGATTTAAGCTCGATATATCAACGCAAAAAGAATGAAACAAGCGAAGAGCGAAGGGCTAGAAAACAAGCAGTCAAAGATATTAGAAGAGTAAGATTTATACACAGTTATTTAACAGTGTGTCCCATCTTGTAAAAGGCAGATTTTTGTCTGATGCACGTAATTTTAAACCCACCGATGGGGTTAAAACTGCTTTTCAAAAGTTGCAATATAAGAAAATTTCTAAAATAGTTGGTACGGTTATAACTCAGGTTGATAATTATAACTATTTGTACTTCATTTATAACTACCAACTCGAGTTGAAATTCCGTAAGTTCATTGCAGTTTGTATTGTACTATTGCCGAATGTTGATGTACGAACTACGAGTTGATCAGAATTCAAAGAAATTTCTGGATTCACTCCCACATTTACATCGACTTTTGTTGTATAAGCTAAAAACGTATCGAAATGGAAGATGCATGGGTGAGATTAACAACTATCAAAATGAAATTGTTTGAAAGCATCCGCATCATAGGAGCCCCTATGCCAATATTTTTAATTTTTTGCGTATAGGGGTCCAGGAAAGCTTAATTTTCTAGAAAAAAAGTAAGAGTGAATCATTGAAAGCAGGTGAGATATAGAGTACTAAGAGACGACTATGCTGTCGTTTAGTCAAAAGAAATTAGAATGTTTGGTGCGTTTCACAGAATTTTCCAAAAAAGTCATTTTTGCAATGGTTGTTGTTTGTTTCTGCAAATGGAATATCTCCATGAAAATAAAACGAGACTTCAAACTAAAATTCATTGCATTGAAATTGTCTTTCTACACGGTATTCGATGGTGTAAGAATTATTTAGTTGTGTCTATACACGAAAGTAGAAAAATTCGAATACCGGCAGGGATTTTCGAATTTTTGTCAATTTTTGCCTTAATTTTTTCAAAAACTTCGAATTCCTAAGACTGTCCCCATATATTTTTCGTATCTATTTCACATGTTCTTTCAAATCCCCCAATCATTAATTTTGTCCAATGAGTCTGAAAAAATGCGATTTCCCGTTAGCTTCGTGCTGGTATTTGGTCACTTTGTAAAACTCCTTGGGCAGAACTAATTCTTGTGTGCTTTGATAGTCCTAGCGGTCTAGATGACGAGGAAAAATGCGAGAGTTCATGAAAATTCGATTTTGTCGAGAAAAACAATCCGAAAGTCGAGTCAATCCCGCTCTATATTCGGATTACTGTGTTTCCATTTGAAAACCATTCCGATTGATTTGTGCTCCATAAAATATGGCGCAGACAGACGATTCTAATCGACTAATTAGGTTTCATTTTTCCTTTTGTTTTGATTCTTTTGTAGTACCTGTAAAAAAGATTAAGTAACCTGTAAAGATTTCTGAACTGTCTTCTGGGAGCAGATGGAAGGATTTGGAGTTTTTACAATCAAATCACGAGCAAGCCCAACCTTTTGCTATATAATCCACGAAAAAATTAAGGCTCCAATTTACTTTTTATACAAGAAAATTTTCTGAACCTGGTCCTCCTAAACCCAAAAACATCCCACATGCGGATGTTCGATTATCTTCGATGCCGATATTGTGGAATTCACTAAAGATGAGTTATTCACTGTGGATAACACATGGCTTTCTGTCAAATACAATCATACAGTTAAAAATTGAACAAACAGTTTTTATGGTGGGGCTTCATTTGAGTGCGTCTCATCTGAGTGCGTCTCATTTGAGCGCATTCTCGTTTTAGTTACTAACGGTAATCTTATGATTACACCACTGAGAATTAATCTCAAACAGTGGTGACGGAAATAATTCAAATGTTTCAAAATATTTTGAGGAATGGGTTGTGTAATTGAAAACGCACCCAAATAAGACGCACTAAACTAAGACACACTAAAATGAGAATGTGCTCAAATGAGACGCACTAAAAAAACACGCACTCAAATGAGATGCACTCATATGCCACACACTCCAGTTTTTATCTTCTTTCGTTTTACGACTGCATCATGTGACTCAAAAAAAAAAAAATGTCAAAAAATAAGAACGGAAAAAGTTAGAAGTACTATTAACTAAAGTTATAACTATCAACTCGGATTGATAGTTATAACTATTTTAAATTTTTGATCGCAAATTAAAATATTTATCAGTAGTTTTAACTCCGTTTTAACGTAAACATTTAGTCTCTCGTCTATAGAGCAACTACGCATATTAGAAACTTAGTATCAAGCTTAAAGTACTTGATTACTCAAATTAAGATAACTGATCTCACAAAAGTTTAAAGGGACATTTCATCAAAAGATTGATAGTTAGAATAATCTTTTTTTACTGGAACGTATTAGACATTTGCTTATTTACTAATTTCTTTCCTATGTATTTCAAAGGATCGTCGTCAAATTAAAAAAGCGACAAAACTTGTATTTAAACAAGAAGAACAAAAACAACTTCAACAGTTACAGACCACACAACAACATTTACAAAGTTTGAGAGTCACTTAATGTGCTGCTAACCATTTGTTTATGCACTTTTTATATTCAATTGTTATTGCTTTTTTAATATAAAAATAAAGAAGAAAAATCAACAATCGATCGTTATTGTATTTTATATTGTGAAGTATTAACTTGAGAATCGAGCGTAGATTTTGAATAAGATCTACCATCCATTTCAAAATATAATGCTCGTAGCTGTTTTCTGAATAACTTTTGATCGGAAGCAGCTAGTAAGATGCGGTTTTCGCCATTCTATAGACAACACTTTGAAAGCACCTTTTGAGTGATCGGATTTATAATAATTATTCTTAATTTAAGAATTAGATAGTTTAGTGAGTAGCTCATATGCAATTTATGTAGAAATTTTCACGTGATTTCGATGAATTTTGAATTTATTCATTTTCGATGAAAATGGCCTGAAATCTATTACTTTCGAATACTTAAATTCTGATCTGATTTTTGAATTTTTTCTAAAAACAAATATCGCAGCCACACTAGATAATCTATGTTGGACATGTGCTTTTGAGGTATTGAAGCTCGGAGTGTTATTAACATTTATTTGGCATACTCGATGCACAACACTCATGATCATCTGAAATTTATTCATAATGTTAACAAAAATTAACATTTAGCTCAAAGATTACAAGTCTGACACAAATTATTTGAAAAACCCTGGCGAGGATGTTGAACCATCTCTAAGTCTTTATTCAGAAAAAGTTGTGGTGGATGTACTTTGGGTTATTAAAGATCCATTTATATTAAAAAATTTAAGAATCTACGATGATTGTCACTTTTTATTGACATTGATGTCCAAAACTTGCCGGTAATATATTATTGTTGAAGATGTTTTACAATGTCACTACTTCAGAGAGGAATACGGTTTATGTAGCAACTTTTTCTAATATATTTTTGTAGTGTATGGTTAGACTTCAATTTTTATGAATAATAAAACATGATATTTTACTTCTCTGCACTATATTTGCAGATAGGTAGCGAAAAACTAGTTTTTGTAATAAAATATTCAACCTCTAGTAGGAAGGATGAAAGTTCAATATGTTCTCTATGGTGCACCTGAGTTTTCTGTAATTAAAGTTAGAAATAGTGAAAATATCGAATTTCTTCAATTTAATTTAGCTTTTGTTGATAACAGTCATCACATCAATGGATCATATTTTAGATAAATTTCCTGTTTTAAAATGTCTGGAACGCATAAAGTTGAAATACGTGAAACAAAACCGTTTACTGATCAAAAACCGGGTACAAGTGGTCTAAGAAAACCGACAAAAACATTCAAAGAAAATAATTATTTTGAAAATTTTATTCAATCATATTTTGACGACGTACAAGAACAAAAACCACTTCAACAATGTACACTGGTGGTAGGAGGCGATGGACGAAATTTTGTTAAAGAAGGAGTAAAAATCATCATACAAATGGCAGCTGCCAATAATGTGAGTAATTGTTTTATATAAAAAATGCATCTAATCAGTTTTATATGCTTAAAGGTTCATAAATTAATTGTTGCCTCCAATGGGATTATGTCAACTCCTGCGGTGAGTAATGTAATTCGAAAATATTCAACAGATGGAGGAATTGTTCTTACAGCCAGTCATAATCCAGGTGGAATTAATGCTGATTATGGAGTAAAATTCAATATTTCAAATGGAGGTAAGAGTTCATTCGCTAGAAGTCTGTCTCTAATTAAATCAAATTGAAATATTTACAATGAGAGTTAATCTTTCATTTAGGTCCTGCTCCAGAAGCTATTACAAATAGTATTTGGGATAAAACACGTCAAATTACCCATTTTAAAATTTGTTCAACCATCGACATAGACATAAGTCAACTTCACAAACAACAATTTCAAATTGAAGGTTCTTCTCAACCGTTTGAAGTTGAAATTATCGATAGTGTTGATGATTATGTTGAGTTAATGAAATCTATATTTGATTTTGATATTCTCAAATCTTTACTCAATTATGAAAAGGAACATTTTAAAATTATGATTAATGCACTCAGTGGTGTTATGGGACCGTATGTAACGAGAATATTTCATCAAGAGCTACAAGGAAAAGACAGTGTTATAGTAAAAAATTGTCAACCGTTAGAAGATTTTGGAGGACATCATCCCGATCCAAATTTGACATATGCTCATGAATTAGTTGAGGATATGGAACATGGTGATTATGAATTTGGAGCAGCATTTGACGGAGATGGTGTAAGTTACTTTTCATGTATGAATGATTTCCTGAAAATTTATTTCAGATTATTTTAGGATCGTAATATGATATTAGGTAAAAAAGGTTTTTTTGTTACTCCTTGCGATTCATTAGCTGTACTGGCTGCCAATCTTAATGTTATACCTTATTTTCGGACACATGGTATCAATGGTTATGCAAGATCGATGCCAACATCCGGAGCTGTCGATAGGTACTTCTTAATATGATTAGAAGAATTTCAGATTTTATAATGCTTTTGTTTTATTTCTAGAGTTGCAAAAAAACAAGGAAAAGAACTATACGAAACGTATGTAGAATTGAGTTTTACAAAAGTTTTTTGACGTAATAATCTAAGTCAATCGAGTTGACTGATTTGAATTTTTATTCAAAACATGGATATAACGTTCTTTTTTTAGACCCACTGGTTGGAAATTCTTCGGCAATCTAATGGATTCAAAAAAAATTTCAATTTGTGGCGAAGAATCGTTTGGTACTGGATCTGATCACATTCGGTATATATTTGAAAATGAGACTGAATATATAGCAGCTAATCTATAGTATTATTTTAGAGAAAAAGATGGTATGTGGGCTGTATTAAGTTGGCTATCAGTATTGGCCACTGTTAATAAATCTGTTGAACATTTATTAAATCAACATTGGCAGACATATGGAAGAAATTTTTTTACAAGGTATTCAGAGAGTTTAAAAATCTCTTCCAGTTAGATGTTATTATTTACCTTTGTTTAGATATGATTATGAAGAAATCGATGGTAGTGGTCCATTTGCAATGTTAAAACGTTTAGAAGGTTTTTGTATGTCAAATGAACTTTTAAATAAAACATTTCCATCTGGAACAAAACAGTATACCATTCAGTTAATGGACGATTTTAATTATACAGATCCTATTGATCAAAGTTATACGGAAAAACAGGTAAACTAAGAGCAAATTAACAATTTTTTATTTCTATGAGTAGAATACGATATTACAAAGGATTAAAATCGTTTTTATAATCATTTCAAAGTTCGAATTCTGAATTATGATTTTATATGCTTTTTATTAATATTTCTATTTTTTTGTGTTTAGGGTATTCGAATAATATTCACGGATGGCTCGCGAATTGTATTTCGTCTTAGTGGTACAGGTAGTCGTGGAGCGACAGTTCGATTGTATGTTGATAGTTATGAAAATGATCCAAGTACATATGACAAAGATGCTCAGGTAGAGAGAGAGAGAGATCTGTAAGTTGTTCTAATTATTTATTGTTTTATTTTGTTTCTAGGAAATGCTGCAACCTCTCGTATCATTAGCGCTAAATATTGCTCAATTAAAAGAATTTACTGGTCGTGATAAGCCAACTGTTATTACTTAAAATAATAAGTCAAAATCATAGCAGCGAGAAAGACTAGAGAAATAGGATCTATTAATTTAATGTTGATTTTAGGATAGAACCATACTTTTTTTATACTGATGTAACCAGAAGAGGACTTACTTCTGGCCACTAATTTTTCATGGTCAACCGATGCCTACTAGTACGTTTTTGTTTGTTTATTATTCCCGCGACCTACGTTTATTATTACATTTTAAACCCGTGATTTATTTATTTTTATTGTTTTTGTAGCCAAAATAAATATTTGATAACACTTGGAATCAAAGAGCGTTGTTCAAAAACGGTATTATAAAATTCTGATTAGATAGTAGCACAGAGACTATTTGGAACTGAAACTATTTTTACTCATTACCGCAGTTGTAGAAGTTATTGAAGAGGAAAGGATTTAAAATGTTTGGATGGAAGATGGAAGAATAGCCATTCTTGCGGCTACTGTCATCGGAGTGCAGAGACAAAAACTTATCTCAGATTCAATACGCCCATATCTTCCCTACAGTTGACAAGCTTCTGACATGATCATCCATATGGTTACTAATCACCAACTGTAGCTCTGAACAGAACAGCTAGCCTGACGTAGAGTTCTTGAATACCTTGATATTGAATGTCATACCTTGAACTTGATGAAAAAACATTTGAACTTTTTATATCCAGACCATGATTGAAAAACTCTCACGTTAATGAATAAGAATTTGTCATCCTCTTCTCTTAAAATTCTTTACTTCCAAAAATCTTCCTTACAGGCGCATCTGAACAGCCAGCGAGTTAGAATTAGAATGAGAGAATGAAAAAAATTAGAAATAAGTTTTGTAAAAAACAATTACCAGAAATTTTTATATAGCAAATGATGTTTTCCGTATTTTCACTACCATAAAAGTGTTTTCCAGCAATATTTAGTGGTAACATGGCAGTCAAATGCACTTACGGCTAAAGTCACCAGTGTGTGATGAAAATTGTGGTTATGATAAAATTTTAAGCAGTCCACTCTGTGGATTATCGAATAGAAAAACTTGATTATTAGAAAGTCATCCATTAGCAGAGTAAACCAGAAAACTGATTTATAAAATTTATGTTTCTTCCACTGAGTATTTTTGATGTATACATAGGATTTATCTGAAATATATTTGGCGTAATTTACTTCATTTAGAACAAATTGCCAGAGCGAAGCTTCTTTCAGGTTCGAATATGAAAATAGTAGCCTTGAGTTAATGTGGAATAGATGAAACTAATATTTACACTTCCATATAACAGTAGATACCCACATTTCCTATCAAATTCATTCTGATAAATCAATACAAAATCTCTCTTGTACTTCACTGCTTAGGTCGGTCATTATTGGTTGAAAAAATACTTGAAATCACTTGTAAGAATATTTTACGCGCAAATATATTAAAAATATGATCAATTTCATTAAATCACAATATAGACTGACGTATACTTGTAAAGTTTGCTGATTTGTACTGTAGTTTCTTTTCTTTTAACATTTTTTTTTTTTTGATAAATCAGTAACAACTCAAACTCTAAAGCAAATAACGACAACAAGTTTTGACAAAAACAATAAGAGTTATTGATTCTTTTTTTGCTTACTAATATTTAATTCTAATATTGATTTTGTCATAAAAGAAGATTCTTTTTGTTTTGTCTTTGTCCTTATTATTCTTTTAGGACCAAGCAAAGAAGTAGATATATGAAAATCTTCTATATTTATTGCTCGGATAAGTTTTACCTCTGCATTTGAATCAATATTTAAGCATCTAGAATAATGTTTATTTGACGTTGAGAATATTTCGTTTATGAAATAATTATTGTCATATTTTTCTGTTTGTTGAACATATTTTTCGATTTATTTTAAAGAATGAAAGAAAAATAAGTGTAGAATATATGAAAGAAAGTGAATTTTTTTTCTTAAGATCATCATTGAATAAAACGGAAAAAATATACATTCTTGAGTACCCTTATTTGTTTTCTTGATATAATATATCTAGTTTTAGGTATATAACACCAAAATGAGCGGAAAAGGAAGCTGGGTAAGAGCATAGTCTAAATTTGGATCATCGTAATTATCAACAAAAGACCGCATACGTACTAGTGATCTCACCATATTTTTATCTCTTTAGATAAATATATTAGACACGCAAATAATGCTATTGTACTTTGATGCTATTTATTATTATTTTTTGTCAAAATTTCACGAGAATTCTAGAATAATTCATCTTTAAACATGTGTCGCACAAGGTAATTGACTATGATGAATTAGAATTGAATTCATTTCTGAATATTGATTGTCAGTTAACACGCATATAGAGTGATCATGGTTAATACACAGTATATTATCGTGCAAATTTTTCTGCTCAGAATAAAGAGGAATAATAATCAATGGCACTACAATAAAATTTAATTTGTACTTTCAGAATAATAAAGAATAATGATTGATAGTATTTTCAAAAAGATTTTTCTATCTATTACAGGTTGATTAAAGTGCTTATTTAAAGATGTTTGTATCAATTGGCTAAAACATTACTTTCTCTTGAAAGTTAGAAAATAAAAAATATAAATAGATCGAAACATCATAGACAATCTTCATTTTTGACTAACATTTTCTGTCAGCTTTATCGAATAAAAAGTCAATACTATTTAAATGTAATTGTAGAAAATGTCTTTTAAGAAAAATATTGAACGTAATTTCAAGTACCCAATTCACTTTTTTTGATCAAGGATGTTTTTTACTGTACACTTATACAAAATAATCTAAAATAGATAAAAACAAACAAAATTTTATTATTTATTAGAAATAAACTGAAATTAATGGACTACGATAAATGCTCGCCGTCACACTGTTTGGGTATACCAAAATGAGGGGTAATTGTTGGAATTTTTGCTAAATTATCCAACGGTATCGATCCATTGTGTGATGCTAATGAATTCAACGGTGTTGTAGGAGTAGTTGTTAGTAGTATTTGAGGAATTTGTTTTGGATATCTATTGATACTGCTACTAAGTGGATTTGATCGATCAGCAGCAGCAGCAGCAGCAGCATTCATGGAAAATTTTCGCAGATGCGATATTTGATGCGGTTCAATAGAAAAACGATAGTGATATGAACGAAATTTTTCGGATTTACATCGACGATTTTTCAATGACATAGGGCGACGTGTTTTTTGTGCTTTTTTTGGCGGAAGTATATACGTCGGAGAAAAATCATGCGATTTTAATGTTCTTGCTCCAATAACAAATTTATATTTAGACATTGAAAACGTGAATAATGTATCTCGTAGTGATGTCCGTTGTTGTACTGATTGATTATTTGTTTCTGGATAAGGATGATGATAAATAGGTGGTGACGCCGGCGTGGTACTCATTGTACCATTTTGCATATTTTGTTGTGTGATTAACGCTGTTTTATTTGTTTGAGAACTAGAATAAAATATGGGTGGTGAATGTTGTTTCAATAGGCTATTCGATGTTTGTCGAGATAAACGATTATGATGAGGTTGTTGAAGTAACTTCATTTGATGAAACGTTCTATAGTTATTGTTATGTTTTCCAGTTCCATTGTGATGATCATACGATTTATTGTGTAATGTATTTGCTCGAACGTGACGATAGGATGTGGATTGAGTAGCGATTGGCCATCGACACAATGTACGTTTAAAACCATTACGATAACGTTTTGACATAATATTGTATAAAACAGGATTCACTGTAGCTGATAAATAGTATAGTATACCTAGAAACAAGAAAATAATATATATTTAAAGAATTTTGATTTTATTTAATGATATTTGAACGATGGATTATTCAATTGATTATTAAGTATGATAAAATTATATGTTTTAGCTCAATTTAAATCAGAAAGATTAAAAGGAAATCAAGACGGACGGCATGTTTAATATTAACATTGAAAAAAATCTATTTCGACTCATTTCCTTTCTAATGATAATGAGTGTAATAGCTGGAATGTGTATGTTTTTTTATGATGTTATATAAAAAAAAACATACTGTCGTTCAGAAATCGTTCAATGATTCAGAACATCGTGGTTAAGGTATAATATATGCTTCAAAGAGTAATTTTAAATATTTCTGGTATTTTACTGATTGAACAGATTAAAAATAGATGGATATGAGAACAGTTTTATTCAGCTTTCTTTCGAATAGAAATTATACTATACTAACTATAGAATACCTTTTGATTATCATTATAAGATCTGTTCTGAACCCATCTGCTAAAACAAGTTTTATACGCCTTCAAACTATACATTAATCATCTCATATCATAAAAACATTATACTGCGTAATAGAATAATGAAAAAAAAGTAGCATCATTGTACAACAAAAATTGAGCTCATTTTTCTCTATTATTACTTATTTCATTGTTTGACAAATTCAAGTATTATACATTTATCTTCACAACTGTCTATTCAACACATTAATTACTATCAACACGAAATTAAAAAAGAAAAAAGAAAAAAAAAATGACAAGTCTATACTTACCGGATGTAAAAAAAAGTATTTCTTGAAATTTTGTTGCCGCGTCTGATGTATGATTTTTATTTGCTTTATCTAATAATCTTGTCACAAATGCTGATATGCGTTGAGTATGAAATGGGGCCCAACAGATAAAAAATGCAATGACAACGGCCACTATGATAAATAAAGTAGTTATTTTTTTCTTTAGTATTCTTTTTTGAAAAAATAGTACAAAAAATATTTCTTTTTTGTACAATAAACTTACCCAACATTTTTAATACTGCTCGACGCGAATTTCTTGGTCTTGATTTTAGCATAGAAATATTTTTATCTCTCCAATTTTCACCGGTAATTTGATTTTGTTTATGTGATGGTCTTCGACTTGCTTTATATAATGTAATACCCATCAGTATGTAGAGCACAGTAATGACAAATATAGGAATGACAAACACTAAAAATGTTGTGACAGCCATATAATATAACATTGGCTCCCAATATTCAGGTCTAATAGCACATATACGACTATCTAAAATTTGCACTGTTTGATTACGAATTTCAGCTGGTACACTGACAAAGACACCTAAAAATATACACAAAAAAATGAAATAACATTAACAAAACATCTTATTATGTATATTAAAAATATTGATAATTACCAGCAGTAAATGTATATGGTACGGCTAATAGAAATGATAGAAACCAGACAATTAGAATCATTTTTAATGCTCGTCTCAATCCTCCTAAAACTTTTTGTGATATCATTGGAAAACATATTGCCAAATAACGTTCAACAGTAAAACATAATACAGTCAAAATAGAGGCGGATGTAACAATTTCTAATACGACTGTACGAAATACACAAAATGCTTCTCCAAATATCCACGGCCATGATTCATAAATATTATACATTTCTACAGATAGACCTATACAAATAAGTAATAAAAAATTAATTAAAAATAATTTTCAAAAAAAAAATTTTTTTTTTTAATTACCTAAACTGATAAGTAGTAGATCTGAAACGGCTAATGAAAATAGATAAAAATTGGTTGGTGTATGCATATCGGTATTTTTCCATATTATAAAACATGTGCCTAAAATAATAAAAAGTTTAACTATAAAATAATAGATTAGAGAATTTTATTTAACATACAAAAATTTCCTGTTAATCCAGTGGCAAATATAAATGAATAAAGTGTAACGAGTAATGGAAATGCAAATTTATCTCGACGTTGATGTCCCAAAAAGTTGACGACACTTCTTAATAATTCATCTTGTTCATCTCGTGTTAAATTCAAACTAGACGGTAGTACTTGCAAGCCACTCATATAATTAATAATAAAAAAATAACTGATTTATGTACAAAAATTACTTTCACCAATACCACCGCCACAACTATCGTCACCAATCCAATGTCATAGTAAAAATAACATTGTATTTGAATATTGTTTAAGAAATAAAAAAAATATGAACATTAATAGAATTGAATAAATTTGAATAACTCGTCTTAATCACCGGAATGAGTTACTGTTGAACATAATATCTAGAAATGTCAGACAAATAAAATTATATTTCATTATTCAAATGTCTATACACTTCGTCACCTCTAACTACGTAAACAAAAAAAAGGAAAATATCATAATATCGAAAAGAAATAAAAGCATTATCCTAATCGTTAATCAAGTTAATTATCCTTCTCATATAGAAAAACATTATTTCTTATTATAAAATAGTGCTAAAAGCTTAGTATTTTTCAAGTTATTTTATAACAAAACATTTGACATATGAACATCATATGTTTACTAGTAAAACTATATTTTAAATATTCAAGAGAGAGGTAAACGGAGATATAGATCATAAATCTGATACTCTTTTAGATATGTCATAAATGAGATGATGTAAGATGAACTTTGTTTTTAGATAAGTTATGAAATATATTTACTTTATATGATTTCTTTTATTTCTCTCTCTAATAACTAACTCCTTTTAACTTGATAATTTTACTCTTCTCGTTTCTATTGAAGTCGTTCATTATATTATTTTTTTTTCTTCTTTTTTAACTACGCCTTCAGAACAAAATAGAATCAGTGATGTGATATTCATTTAAAAATGTTTTCAAATTTTCTTATTTCTAAGAAAATACATGTTCATCCTATTAGCACATGTTAAAAATACTTTAATAATTACTTTACATCAGTACATTCCCTTTTTAAAAGATAACTAATGTTTTTTTGTCTATCACTACGGTCTGCACTATTTGACTTTTATCCTTATCATTTTTTTCCATTAAATATGTCATTTTCAGATGTACTGAAACACCATATTTCTTTGATTTTAAAAGATATTCGACTTCTTGTACGATAAATTTTCAGTACGTTCTCGTCAGAAATGCGATTTTGTTCATTTTATTTCAACATTATCATCGATGATATTCACAATTGAAATTTAGTGAAATTTTAACCTAATCTACTAGTGAAAATTAAAATTTTAATCCTAACTAGTGCAGATTAAAATGTAGATGCTTGCATATGTGATGACAACATAGATTTTCATTAAGCATATCACATTCAAAGGACATTCGAAATGTGAGAGTGCGTAAGAAAATAACCTTACCATAGTATCTTACATTAGAATCTTTTTATTAGTCGTTGAGACCATTACTCTTCACAAATTATCACATATACAGATATCTACATTTTAATCTGCACTAGTTAAGATTAAAGTTTGAGTTTTCTCTAGGCATGCACTCGATTGTAACCGACTGAAATTATGCACTTTGTTTGCAACAAATTCTTTTTAATGAAAATTAATTCTCAAAAATTTTTCTTACAACTGGGTTTTGTAGAGCAAACATTTTTAATCTACTTATAAAAAAAAAGATTTCTTAAATGTCCCATGATCGGTTATCTTCGTCGAAAAACGTTTGCGACAGAAATAGAAAACATGAACAGTTTCGCCCCATAGCTCATCTTGTAGAAAAATGTTTGCTCTACAAATTTCAGTTGTGAGAAAAAAGTTAATATGCGTATTTTTCATTCAATCTGTTGCAGAAAAAAGGTCAAATTTATCGGTTATAACCTGTGTCTACCTAATTTTCTCTAGTCAAATTTAAAACTCTATTAAATTTAATTTCAACTATAATAGATACATAGAATCGATTACAATGAATAATTAATTGATTAATTAACAAAATAGATTCAAATTATAAACAAAAATACATTCAATTTTCAAAGTTTCTTAAAAGAAGTACAAAGTCGTTCTAATTGGCTTTGTAAAATCAAACAATATCAAAAGTGGACATAAAAAACAAGGTGTGAATTTACAAAAAAAAATATCTCTTTTAAGACATAATCTTCTGTTTACTCACTATCTTGAGCATTAAATTATTCAAAATTTTGTCTTATCAAATTTTAATTTCCAGGTTCAAGAAAAGAAATTAACTAATTGAAAGAAAAGCGATATGTGTATATCATGAAAAAAGACATGTAATGTTACATTAAAAATAATCAGTTTTATTCACTGGATGAAGTTGCCGTTGGCTATAGTTTATTTATTGTCTATTCAATTACCTGATCAAGCGCACACAGTTATTCTTTCTACTATGATAGAGAAGTGAAAAAGTATAACGTCTGTATATTTTAACAACGATGTATCATGTCTACTATCTATCACATCTAATTTTAATCTAACATTACCAAAATAAGAAATATATTCTTATATAATTATTAAATAATGAAAAAACAAATAATCGTTTTCTCGTTACATTTCTTTTAACAAGAAAGTGATGAACATGTTTCAAATAATCATTGATGAAGTATTTCGGATATATTTTTCGACTAACGAATATATTTTTACTGTTAAGTAGAAAGAGAAACGACACACACAGACATACATACATATACAAATGTGAAGAACTGTATCTTCTTAGTGAAAAGAAAAAATAAAGAAATATTACAATTACTGTATATTTTTTACTGTCCCTCTCTCTCTCTCTCTCTCTCTCTCTCTCTCGCTCGCACTGATTCTTGGGTTAATCATGTATATACTTTTAGTTGTGACAATAACTTTCTTATCTTTCTTTTCCTGAAGATAAATGCGGATAGCAAGGAGCAAAAGTTATTTTGTGTGTCCTCCTTGATATCTGGTTGTTGATTAAAAAAGAAATATTTTCTGATAATAAATCTTTGTTTGTATGTATGTGTCTGTGTGTGTGTGTGTGTATGTGCAACAAACTGTATTTGGCATAAATCAATTATGAAACTCTAAATATTCTTATCCGTCTTTTATTCTATTTTTCTAATAATCATAATTAGAATAATTAACCGATTTTATTTTTCTATTTAACAATAATACTATAAATAATACAACATATAAAAAATGATACTTAAACTAAAAGATAAAATAACGATAAAATAGATGATTCTATTAACTAGCTCTTCTATGTGTTCTTTTTCTATTGTTATTGATTATATCTGTAATAGACTAGGATATTAGCAGCAAGTATAAATTGAAAAACACAAACAAACAACAGTAAGCATAATACTAAGTGGTCTACGAAAATAAGTAAATATTAACTAGACGACATCTTCTTTCTTATTTCTTCTCGCATATTCAAGACAAGATGATCATCAATTTTACAAAAAAAAAAAAAAATTTTTGTTTTTGTTTTTTGTTTTGATAATCTTCGTGTTAACAGATACTGCGAGTTTTAACGATGAGTTTATTTTATATCGTGTGATGCATATCATCACCTATTATAAACTTTTGATCACAGTATCATTTGTTTTCTGTTTTAGCATCATACATTTCCGTTAATAGATAACCTGAATTTCCGTAGCTTTTTAATCTATAGCACGCTATTATCACTACACCCTGAAAACTTCTTTGGAGCAGATAGTATAAAAGAATAAATACCTGTTATACTATAGTATTTTATCTCTGTCTCAAGATAATTCTAAAACAAATATAGACACAATCTGTCTTTCATAATAGAAACATTAAACACTGACACATTTTAAAATCATTTATATCATACTTTATTAATCTTTTTTCTTAGATTTGAAACTGGATGTAAATGATCATATAGACATAGACATTCCTACATCCAAAAAATAAAAGTATCTGAACTCGATGCATAATTGTGTGTTGTTAGATACGGAAATTTATTGTCTATTGTGAAATAACATGTTTGTATTTTTTTTTTGTTTTGTTTTTTTGTTTCTTTAAAATAAATGTTTTAGTCCTTTTGTTTACGTGGTCCTTGAGCATAAATTTATGTAAGGAAGTAACAATATCATATAATACACGTATATGAAAATTCAATAAGTATGTTAATCTATTTTTCAGAGCCAATTTGATGAAAGATTTTTCGTCAGTTTGACAGTTAGATAAAGATAGGTTTGTGTAGACAATGAGAGAAGAAAATTTGAGGATGTACAGGAGGTGGGTCTCACTGCAATAGTATTCTACATCTACTTAATTTAGATTTTGGACAGCTATTGTTTACATCATATATACAAGATTTATCGATGATAAACGGTGTTTAATTATGCACACATATATACAACGTGTCAAATATGACATTTTACAACAATACCAAAATTGTAAGAATCTCTTTTAGCATAACATTTTTTTCACTTGGTTGCTTGCTATAAGATACTTTTATTCATGGATGTGTCATCAAAAGAAAAGTCATAATATCAACAAGACAATCTCTAGATGATCATGGTTAACAGAATATTTACAACAGAAATATGTCCTCGTCATAATAACATAAACTTTTTGTTCAGCCTTAATTTTACTCTTAAAAATTTTTGAAATTCTAACATCCCTAAGCCAATCTTCATATCTAATTTATAGTAATATAAAATTTCGTTCTCAAATAACATAGGTATCTACTAGTAAATGTTATTATAGACGGTTATCGTCTAATTTGCTAGTAGCACGTGAAAATACACTTATCACTATAAAGATTCATAATTGCCTTGTCAGCGACCGAAAAGTTCGAGTTCTATTACAGTTGAAAGAATAGTTAGAAAATTTCTAGGTGATGCTCAGGAACAATTTTACTAATTAATTTCTCTTATGATTTCAAGTGTATGCCAATAACAATATAAACTGAATTATAAGATATACTCTCTGATTTTTGGATATATATCATTTATACTTACTACATACTTCTTCTATTTTCTACCTACTCGAACTTTTTTTTTAAACAATTAAACACATACATATTCTACTTTTTCTTCTTAATAGATCTTTCTTTTTCCTTTTTTTCTTCTCTTCTTGTCATTAATGATGATAATGAGCAAGAATGAAATTTGAAACTTGGATCTAACTAAAATAATAAAAAAATATTTTTAGCCTTGAAGGCCTCAACGAGAAGAAGAAGAAGAAGAAAAAAGATGAAATCATTAGTTTTTCAATCATTGTGAGAAAGAAAAACTGTTTGTTATGCGAATTGTTTTGTTTCTTAGAATTTCTGTTTTTGACAACAATAAACAAAAATGTTTTTTTGGTAAGAAAATGTGTCAAAGGAAAATAATAAGAAATGCGTGTGTGTGTCTGTAAGATGAGAATTGTTTGTGCTATTTTTGTCTCTCTACACCTAGTATCAAGTCGAGAGAGCAACAAAATAATACATATATATATATATACATAGAAGAGTCAAAACTATTGTAATCAACTTGACAAAATATTTACATTATGGAAAAATTAAATAATTAAAATATTAACGCTAGTCGCTTGAGTTCTTTAATTTTGTTATTTATAAAAAAACGTTGAATGCTGATAAAAATTTCGTTTCTATAAAAAAAAAAAGTATTGAAAGAATTGTGTTTCAATTAAAATAATCAATAGAATAGAAGAAAAAAAAAAAGAAGCTCATTATCCAACTTGCTTTTTATTCTTAATGCATGCACGACTTTCTTGAATAATCACCGCGCCAACATAATCATATATCTACTGGAATAATTATAGAGAAAAAAAATATATATATATATACTTCAAGAACAAGATGAATATTTTCTCTTGTGCTAGGAAAATCTGTCGAGCTTGAGATTAAAACTAAGTACATTTCAACTGTTAACATCAATAAAATAATTTTTATTATGATGGCCACTGTTATTTGAGTCTATACAGTTAGAAAATTATTCAGTTTAACGATTATACATACTATTAACAGACAAGTGCTTGAAAATATAGAAAATATTCTCAAGTACCAATTTATTTCGTCTTATCTTATAAAAAAAGAATAGACGAATAGTCTTCTTTTCTAAAAAACTTATGACTTTCGAAATCTGATATGATCTAGAGAAAAGTCACTTGATCTCTGTTTATTACGGAAAGAGAGAAAGAGAGAGAGAGAGCAAAAAGTTAGCTGGTTGTTTTTTTCATTTTACGCAATAAAGGTCAAGAACAATGCAAAACGAGTGATGTTTTCGTAAAGGGGAAGAGAGATAATGTTCAATGCTTTTGTGTTATCTTAAAAAAATAAAAAAAGAGAAGAAAAAAAAAAATGCATGCATTATTGATCAATCATGATTGAAAATGCGCATTCAACCAAAGTTTATGCAAAGAAGAATAGACTTAACTTTATATGATTATCGAAAAATTGATTTTTTTTTTCTGTCAATATTTCGTATTTAAGACAAAGACTATCTATATTTACTGTCAATAAACATTTTTTATTTAATTTTCCATAGAGATATAATGATCCCATATAAAAGAAGTATACATAGTATAGAATATTGAATCAAGTACCGGCTAAAAGTATTGATTATATTTTTGTTTTTCTTTATTCAATCCAAAGTTAAATGCAGTATCAACATCAATATATATGAAAGTCTTAGAATACTGCACTACCGTAGACATCATAGGCAAAAAATAAACAACTCATCTTCATATAGAGAAATAGTAGATTTAACTAATCAGTAACAGAATATTTCTGAAAAAATTTTCGTTATGTAGTCACGTTTAATACAAATGTATATTTTTTTTTTCTTTCATTTAAAATACATGTACCGAATATCATTTTTAAATTTCATTTTAAAAAAATAAAGTCATTCTATCTTTATAGTTTATGTGTTGCAATAATTGAAAACTGTAGTCATCTGTTATCAATGAAGAAACAAAAACTAATGACACTCGATTAAAGATTAAAAAGAGGAAAAAATTAAAAAATAGCAAAATACGAGTCGTTTAGGAAAAGAATTGTTAACGTCTCATTAAAATGCAAGACAGAGTCTCTTGAGTCTCATTATTTTATAAAAAGAATCTAATTTTGCATCGAAAATCTATCATCTTTTCATTGTACTTCAACAAACTTGTATTAGTGACATTGTGTGAATGATCAAGGTTAAAGGTTTTTTTTTCTTTTTTGTTTTAAATGAGTTCCGCTCTGTTTATGTTTCAGTAGAAATGTTGTTCTATCTCACTCTCTCATCACTCATCAAAATTCACAACTTTAACCTTGAATATTTTTTCTAACGATCATTCAAGATAATAACACGCACATAAAACAGACAAAGAAAACGAGAGACAGACAATTTGATACCACACAGTGACTTTATTTCTTTAGACAGAGTGTGTGTGACATATAACCACGGAATCTGGTTCATATAGGATTATGTTCATGAAATTACGCATCTAATATCCTTTGAAAATATTTGAAAATTTTTTTGGAAAAAAAATATCAGATGACACTTAAAGTGTTAGGATTTATTTTTACAATTATAAAAATGAGAGCATTAACAATCAACGGTCTTCTAATTTATTTATTTTTTTATATTCTTTTTTTTTATTTTAATAAACATAATATGTATGTTGAACATGTCAATTTAACTTTTGGTACAGATGAGAATACATTTTATTCAATTTCGATTAAAATGGAAAATGTCCTTATAATTGAAGATTTAACATAACAAACGAAACTTTTTCAACTTTATAACAACGAACAGTATAAAACTTTATATATTTCACAAATGAACTAAGATTGTGTGTTACAACCAGACATGTACGCTAATAAAAATTTTCCACGACAGCATTGGAAGGTTCTGAGAGATTTCTTCGAGGAAAGTGTGTTTTGATCACCAAAGTTATACTTTTCATCATCAAATTTCTTTCTTTCGAAATGATCACCAAAAAATTACACTTTTCATCATCAAACCAATTAAAGAAAATTTAAAGTAAAGAAAATATATACAAGAAGAATATATACCAATTTAATACTAAAATAATTAGTAAACAGACCAAAAAGATATTCGAGAGTAAGAATGGAAAAGATTATACACAGCTAGATCGTCTGATCAAGCGAAGAAAAACGCAAAATTACCGTTAAATGTTTGTCAATATTGTCGATCAGATTAAAAAACCATAAAAAAATATTAGTTCAAAAGCAGTGAGTATAGGCAGTATCCGTTTTGTCATAGTATGCATAGGTCACATTCACGGCGAAGTTAAAAACATAATGTGCGCATCCATCATATAGATATATAAATTGTTCTTCTTGTTGTGAAAATTTCTTGGAACTGTGTGTGGGGTGGGTGGCTGGGTGGTTGACTGTGAGTATTTATACAATAAGCCAAGAGTGTTTGTGAAGTGTGTAAAACAACAAGAAAGAAAGCTGAGTTTTGATTGGATCTATGCATACTATGGCAAAACGGATACTGTCTATACTCACTGCTTTTGAACGAATATTTTTTATGATTTTTTAATCTGATCGACAATATTGACAAACATTTAACTGTAATTCTGCGTATTCTTTCGCTTCATCGGATCATCTAGGTGTATGTAATACTTTCCATTCTTACTTTTGAATATTCTTTTTGTTGTCTGTTCACTAATTATTTTGGTATTAAATTGGTATATATTCTTCTTGTCCATATTTTCTTTAATTTAAATTTTCTTTAATTGGTTTGGTGATCAAAAGTGTAGTTTTTTGGTGATCAGAAAAATACATACCCAATTTCTTCATTGCCGATGGCGGTGGTGAATAGACATTGTGCATTGACAACGCATCATATTTCCCAGAAACTTATTAGGTAAATGTAACATAGTTTATCGTCTTTTACAGTGTACTAACATACGAAGAAAAAGGATCAGAAAAAACTCTATCTCTTACAGGTTAAGAAGAAGAAAATAGCACACTTTGTGCTACAAGCAAACAAAGAAAATAGGTTATTTTATTTAAAACCTTTTTTTTTCGCTCTTAGTTGCAAGAAAGACTTTAAGACTCAGCGATCGTGGACATCTCTGTTTACATTCAGCCATAATGACAAGTCAAGAAAAGTCAGTTGAATTATCTAGTGTTAAAAATCAAAGAATTTTATAGACCTCATTCATAGACATCATTGATTACAGCCACTGCATTACTAGAAATTCATTATAGTAAGTTTTTTGTATTTGAAACAGCCTTTATTAATAAGTTCAATTAGGTAGACTATAATTCCAAAATTTCCGAATTCAAGAAGACTTCTCACAAAAACCAAGCCACTGCAATGATTGAAAAAATAAAACTTCTATAGATCTCAAAATCTGGTATACATCCCGAAAATAATTCATATCATTAATTCTGGAAAAATTGGACAACTTTCAACGCATACGACATTTATAGATAAATGAGTTATTTGTATTCAAATGATTAGAAAAAAGTCATTTTTCAAAAGTTCTGTTGCTAAAAAGTTATGATGACAGTAAAAGCAGAAACAGGTAGCTACTATATATAGAGAGTGTTAAATTGATAAATCATGTATATCAAACTAGAAGAAAAATTGTCGCATATTTTATTTTTTAATAGAACATTTATTAAATTAAATTATTATAAATATATAGCTACATTTTGATGTGTTATTTATCTTATGAAAATGTGGAATACCGCTCAAGAGAAAAGAAAAAGATGTTGTCTTTTCATATCATCTGTATTTTGTTAGAATAATAATTAATCATAATAGAAAAGAACGATTTTTTTTCAAAAAAAACCTAGCACGCCTACCTACATCGCTTCCTCTTCACCATTCGATATTGCTTATGATAAAACACAAGAGAAAAGAGAAAATATAGATATTCTTACGCTAACAGATTTAGATCAAACATGCAAAAAGAAATTTTGTCATTTTTAGTTTTGCAAATGTATTTCTTTCTTTCTCTCTCTCTCTCTCTCTCTCTCTCTCGTTCTCTTATTCAACTAGATAAACGTAATAATGATAATGACATAGATGTGTTAATAGTTGACAACTCCGATGGGATTTTGTTAGATCGGTTAAAGAATTTTTTTTCTATTTTTTCTGCCTTTTAAAACTGTGTATAAAATAAAAGTGCTAATAGATCGATTAGATGGAGTAAGAATTTTTCATTCAATTTTGTTCTAAAAATACTTGAATTCACCTTGATTATAATTGAAATTGAAATAGAACTATACGGAAGTGATGTTATGTCAAAAGGGAACGCTTTTTACTTAAACATCAAGGTTGTATGATGATTAACCTAAAATAACAACAAATTATATTGTTGAATAAATCAGAAGATTCAATATTAAGATCGAATAGACTACTTTAAGAGAAGCTAAATTAGAAAATTCTGTTCACTTACATATTCGTGGGCTTTTCCTTATATGTTGCCTGAAGTGTTATTATTGCTTACAAATAGTAGAAACATATAATAACTTTCTCATATCAATACCATGTTGTTTCCTTATATATCTATTTTCTTTAATGTACTCTCTTCAAACTTCCTAAAGTGTATCAGACACATTTTGTCTTTTTTAATCGAAGTAGGAAAACTATCTCTCTACATCATTTCGAGGAAATAAACAGAATAATGATTATAGTGATTCATTTTGTATAAAGAATGATAGATGGATTTATAACATTTAACTTAAACTATTGAAAAAAAATATAAATTAACATTTTATGTATACGAACTTTATGTTAGAGAATTTATATTGAACTGTAATACTGTTTCTGTTTCATATGTTTTTTAAAATGCTGAGAATAGTTGAATAAGATTAAAACTATAAAGATATGAAATCACTTGAACTATTTAGAACATATTCAGTTTATAGAATTTAAAATAGTAAAAATCACAGTTGTTAACTATAAAAAAACAATAATAGTAATTTATGTATATGACTAACTACCAATATCGTTGCAAATCAATAGCATGCCAATGATCAATAATGAAAGGTGGCTAATGATTGGTTTTTATTAAAAATAAGTTCACATGCTCAAGTTTGAATTCATACAAAAGTTGATTTATGTTTCTTCGATAGTTTAAGTTTTAGAATACTATAATGGAATTTAATCAGCTAGTTTGCTAAAAGAATCAAGATTAGATCAGCATTTTATCGATAAAAAAAGAAAAAAAAAATGAGTATCTGAAACTTACTCATGGGATTATTGAGAAGAAAAAAAAATTTATCAAACTGAAAACTATTAAACTCTAAAAACTGAATATATCTTCTATCTATTAACGAAACTTGATTCGTTTTTATATAAGATCTTAAATAATAAAAGATAATGATAAATGACGCTTTTTTTTCCACAAATAGCACTCTGAGAAGGACACATTGATACCCAATACTTCTTGTAAATAAAATTTTTTATACATACAGACATTCGTACTTTGACAAATAAACAATGACCACATAGCGTTACTTTAATGTTTTTATAATTAATCGATAATAAATAATATAGTCTACACATTGACATATTAAATAAAGAACAGAAAAATAAATTTACTATTAAACGATTCTTGTCCTATAGAATATCTCCCCTACATTGTGCTTATCCTTTGACAATGATGCTCACTTAACTTCAAGTTTAAATAAAAGAGAGAAAAAAAAAAGCAGAGAATAGAAGAAAGGAGAAACTAATGCTATACGCAATGATGATTGACGTCTAGTAATTTACAATTGTATGCACAATATCGTATCCACTATGCTATTTTCATTAGACTTACACAAAAAAAGAACCTCATACGTCAGAATTAACTTTATAAAGATCCTAGGAAATGAAGAGTGAGTAGTATGTCGACATTTGCTGTTAACATTTTGCTATGTATATACATAACGTATGAACATCCTGTTTTCTATATCCAAAAGAAATGTATGAAAAAGAGCGGAAGTTTGACAGTTGTGATTTTACTTTTTTCTATCTGCTTATTTCTATATTTTTTTATACTTTCATTCGATCTCAACTAATTGTCTTCATGTTTACATATATTGTTAATAAAATTGCTGTACATACTTTTTTGTTATATTATCTTTAAGTGAAAATGATATATCACTCAACTTTCCTAATAATTTCAATTTTTTTTTTTCGTAAAATAAATACAGTTTTCTTTTGTTTATTTAATATCTGTCTACTACATTATAGTCATATATGTAGCGTCCAAAAATTAAACTAGTACGTACTCACTTTTATAATCCAATCCTTTGAAAACATCAATGCATGCGATAAATATATCAGATTACCTTAATAAATATACATTCGCCATACCAATAGAAAGTGACATAATCACATTTCGATTCATATCTGTTTAATATATACGAATATGAAAAAAAATTAGTGTCATATGACTCTAGTATTCATAAAAAAAACTATATATAGTCGTTTGATTTATATACGCATATTTTCTAATTAGTTTATTGTATATTTCTTTTCACCTTTTCAATAAAAATTACCACGGTGAAAATTTACATACAACTAGAGTATTGAAAGTTTTATTGTGTTATTGTAAGCTTTAAAATAAAATAGCATTATTTAAGTCACTGTCATTGAGAGGGTATAATTGAATTTTTCTCTTTCTCTCTTCAGACGCTAGTTTTTTCAGAAAAACAATGATCATCAATTTTTTTTTTTTCTTTCTATTTTAGTGTCTTATGTAGAGAAAAAGACGTAAACATAGTCTATACATACCTAATTAGATTGAGAATAAAAAAATTGTAAGTTTAGTCATTTTCTATTTGTTGAAAATAACATATTTTTCTGTGCTGTACAAAACACCGTGAATTTCATAATCAGTTGATCCAAGAACAACTAGCAATATTCAACATGATTGCTTTTGCTCCTATGAGCATCGACATAGAATAACTCATTTATTTTAAGACAAATTCTTTTAAGAACAGAAACGAAAGAAAGTAAGAAATATCATTTATTCTGAGGACCAGATTTACTTTCTATTGATTAATTTCTATTTTAATTGGGTTTTTTTACGGAAAAATATAATTTTTGCAGTAGCAAAAATGATGTCTTTTTACTCATGCAAAAACGATCCAATTTTTTGGGTCATTTATCTAGATTCAGCTGCACGTAAAAAAACGTACACATGCACCTGAATCTGGATAAACGACCCAAAAAATTGGGTCGCTTTTGTATGGGTAACTGTACGATCTATTGGACCAGATTCTTCAATAGCTTTACGTTTTAAAATTTTTTGAATTTGTAATATTTTCATATCAGTTTTATCTGGTAACTCACTGAAACTTTTGAGATTAATTCGAACTAATTTAAAAAAGTCATTTGTTCATTTCTTTTCACCCAAGTATATCCGCCAAGTAAATGGATAGTAAATCGTGTAAATCCATTTGTTCAAGCAAAGCTTCGTCTTTCTATATTTTAATATTGAATTCATAATTGAAAGAGATTATCAGGAGCGGAAAGACATCGACAACTTAATACAAAACGGCATGAAAGAATAATTTATGATTTTTGAATGTGAAAAATCGTGAGACCTGCGACTAATATCTGTTGACCTTCAGGAGTCACAAAAACAAATAAAGCATGAATAATCGAACACGTTGAGCGTCGTGACACTGTTATGTCTGTTGAAAAGAAAGGAGGAACGTAATGAAGCCATCTTCCTCAAAATCGATTCAACAGACCTTAAAATTTCAGGATATTGTCATCACAGTGCCTTCTGTACTCTCACAGGTATAGAAAATAAAAGAATGTAAACATTAGATTTAATATCAAAGGGATGTTTGAGAATCTAGCCAAAGACTGAGCGTCCGGAAATGGTCTCTCACTGCTTTTATGTAGAGCAACTCAAATTGGGCGTAAACTGAGATTTTAAAGTCTATTGAATCGATTCTGTACGCTTCTCATTCCTTTTCAACAGACATAATAGTGTCACGAGGCTCAACATGCTCGATTATCTATGTTTCGTTTGTTTTTGCGACTCCTGAAAGTCAACAAATATCAGTTGTAGGTCACACAGTTAATTCGATATCATGCATAAAGTACGGATCATGAAACTCTCTTTTGACTGCCATTTGAAGCAGACATTATGAAATATCTCTACCAGAGCTCCTAATTGGGTGAATTTCTGGTGGCCCGCCTGGACCAAGTTGATCCAAGAAAAGTCGAGGCCTGCCAGACCCATCATGCTAATCGATTGGCCTGGCCCGGCCAGTAGTCTTTCCTGGACCGCCTGGTTTGAGCCCGACTGTAAATTCTTTCTAGACTCAATTCAATTTTGTTATGGCAAAAACGCAGTAAAAGCCTTGCTAAAGATTAGTTCAGCAGCATATACATATTGTACAGCACATATTCGAGAATCTATTGTACAATAAACTCAGTAAAGGATAGAATTTCTTTAGATGGTGTATTTGTTTCTTCTTCTATCATTAGTCACCTGAATTGACTAGTGATCAAACTCTTTTTTTCTCATCGGAATTCACTAAATAATAATAACATATTGTTACTAGGAAATAACCAAATTTAACTGAAAATATGGAGAAAAATTTTAAAATTTCTCGGGCCGGGCCTGACCGTAAAAAACGCTGACCCGACCGAGCTAAAAACTTTTCTCGGACGGCCCACTCGGCCCGAGAAAAAAAAGCGACTGGCTCGGCCCGGCCAGGTCCGAGGCGGGTCGGTCCCGGGCCGAGTCATCGAGTCGAGTGGATCGGCAGGAGCTCTGATCTCTACTGGTGAAAAAAACAATCTGTTTCTGTCATACATCTTTGAACTATGAATAATTTCCCTCAGACTGATTCAAAACTCTCCTTTAAAAAAAGATTTCAAAATGTTTTTATCATAAAAAGAGGCATCGAAATCATAACTTCAGAATGCTGCAAATTGGAACTCTTTATCGTTTAACTATCAAAAGTTATTCAAAAAGCAATCATCAACAATCTTTTTTGAACGGACAATAGATTATATATTTAATTAAAATATTCATTAAATTTTCACAACAAACATGTACACTAACAAAACAAAGAATTGAAAACCAACTTATTCTTCTTCCTACTCTGTTTCCTTTTAAAATTTTAATTAAATTTATTCGGAAAGACGTAAAGTCGTGTTTACATGTTGTAGAATCAAAGATCCACAACGAGACACCATCATAATGTGATATAAAACAAAAGTTGTGCGCTTTTGAGTAGGTGATAATGCTCTAAAATACATTTCACAAAACCATGATCAATACATTAACAATTAGAAAAATGGCGGGAAGATACAATAGCGGCAACACTATTCTTAAAAGCTCTCATCTCACAAAATTAAAAGTTGCGCTGTAAAAAATAAAGTGTGCCCGCTAGTGTGTTTTTCTCCAGGTGTGCATTTCGAGTCCAAAATGATGTGCAATTGCTTAAATGAGCAATTTCCAGTGTGTTCTGGGCACACTGAACAGACTATCTTCAGTAGGTATTTTGTGTCCAAAGTGAAGTGCAATTCCATCGTGCCCCGGGCACACTTTATTTTTTACAGTGTGATGTAAGTCGGATAATAGTCAGAATCTTTAAACAGAAAAACAAGAGCTCTACGTTAACTTACGGAGGTTTCAAAATATATTCCGGTCGGTCGATCGTTATTCCACTATTCCGTTCGTTCTGTATAGCTATGATACAACATAATTTAAAGGTGATACAACTTAACGTTCTTTTTTTGTTTATAACTGTGTTTATCAGTCTATTGTGAACCAACCCTTTTTTGTAACAGCCGAAGGGCTTAACAATATATGGAAAGTCAAAAAAAACATAATTTAGAACTGTTTTATATATATAACTGCCTTGTTTTGTAATTGCATAAACACATAAAGTGTAAAATCAGTTTTTTCTGTACAAATGATGAGGCGATAGATAGAAAAACACTGTTTCTATATTTTAGAACGAATGTATAAACATTTTCAATTAAATTTTATCTTTCTAACTAATTTCTGAATGGCAGATCTGGAGAGAGATTACCTTAGTGAATGTATGGCGCTATCTTGATTAAGAACAATTTTAAATTGTGTTCTTGAAGGAGAACAATATTTTATAATCAATCTCAAAGGAGAGCAGACTGAACTCATGCACTCTTGAATGAGAAGAATTTATAAACTTATTCTTAAAGGAGAACATTTTTGAATTGTAAACTCTCGAAGAAGAACAATTAGATATGCGTGATTATTACTTTTATCATTCTTCAAAAAAAGAAGATACATTAAGAACAAGCAAAAGAACAAAGAACAAGAAAGATTGATGTAGAAATAGAAAAAGTAATTCAAAATAAATTTTCAAGCGTCGCTGTCACAAGTTCGTCTTTTGAAGGACCATCTGATAAACTATACGGTATTCTATAGCGTCTAAATCAAAGATGATATTTAGTAACTTTTTCGCATGCGTAGGTAGTCTGGACGTTACTCTACAAAATTATGCAAATCCCAGCTCTCCAGCTATCGTCGTTTGGACAGGACTCGCTTTCCCCGAGCACGTGTCTATCTCCGAGCAGACATCTCTGGGAATCTCGAAATGCCATGGAATATAGGTAATCGACTACGCTGAGCATAGTGGCAACATTTATTTTTGTGTATAAATAAAAATAACTTCGCCAGAGGCATTTTTGTGACAAGCCGGTTTTTTGCCTGTTAAGGTTCAGCTAGATCAAAATTCAAGTGAATTTTATTTTTTCGATTTTAATACATATTCTGGTTTGTCTTTGGACGCTGATTCCGAATAACACATTCCGAACTTCAAAAATCCTTTTCTTCGTGGA
>CAJNOQ010001364.1:0-32577 GCA_905250885.1 Didymodactylos carnosus
CAGTTAAATGCCTGTTATTTGACCGTTTTTTGACATTTAAAAAAATGCGAAATAAATGCATTTAAACGTTCCCAGTTATAATGGCAAAAAACGGCCTAAAAACGGAGTCAAATGTCATAAAAATGCCTTTAAAATGCTTATTAACAGCGTATTAAATGGCATTTAGTTGGCAATTAATTACACCGTTTTTGACGTCCTGGGAGCATGATCTTGAGTGATTTGCAAATAGCTTCTATATTTCAATTCAACAACAATAAGAAACCATTTTGATATGTAGTTCAATAGATTATTTTCGAGATAGAAAGTTGATTACTATTGACAAATAGTGGCACCACATGGCAAATACTACTTCGTCCCGTTTCGCACAATATCAATTCCGTTGTTCGATATTCTATTGCGCTCACAATTCCTTATAAAGGTTAAAAGTAATATATTCTTGAGAGGTGCTATTGATTATGATGGTTTATGACCGATAGATGAGAGATGTGCGAAGTATATGGTAAACATAGCTCAACGCTGATGAATTTGCCTGATGTATTAGTCTCACTTCAACTACCTGTGAAATCCAATATACAGTGATATGATATCAGTCAAATGTAAATATGAATTCAACGCATAAAACATATATTGTATGACATGTTTCAGATTTGATATATTTATTCTTAAATAAATATCATCATTTTTGAATTAAGCACTTTTAAATATAGCAATCACTATTTTTAAGAGCTGAAACTCATTTGACGACAGTACACATGCCGAAGATATCACTAACGAAACGAACGATATTTATGAGATAAAATAAGACAACTTTTTGTTCCAAGTTACTACTAAAGTATCACGATCGAAAATAGAAATTAAACAAAAAGCATGTTTATATAAAGACAGAAAAATATTAGTTCATAGCATCATTCTCCCTCTACTCATTACCATTTTTCATTTTTGTATATTAGAATCAAAAGTAGGTGGTTACAGGCGATTGATGATTCAACATAAACGCACAACATTTTTTTCCTATTCGGTTGTGGTTAGAAGTAAAGATTACACTAACCGACGAGAGACATACAAGACAGGTAATATTAGTGAAGTAAGTAATCGAAAAAAACGAAGGAAACTGCGACTGCAATAAATCAACATGTAAATTAGCTAAAATGATTATTGTTCTGTTCAAATTTTGAAAATAACTGAAATAGTTTGTGTTGTAAAGAATTAGTTCATTTCGAAAAAGGTCAATAAACATATGTTTAACAAAGTGATAACATCGCATTCACTCAAACTCTTGCACGAAGTTTTTCATTAGTTACACAACGAATCTTTGATTCGTTCGGATAACTTTACCTGTTTATTAAGTAATATGAGTAACAGAGTAATAAAAATTAAAAATATGATGCGATAACCTTATCTTGATCATTCTAAAAGTAAACAGTGATTCTTTTGCATATTTATAGGTAAAGATTCATCACATCATCTTCTATACTACTTAGTAAAAAACAAAAATGGGCAAATTATTATTAATTTTTTGTTGCATTATTTTATCAGTTTTTGTTAAAAGTACATCAGCAACCATTAATGCTTATGCATACGACGATGGTCATGATGGTGAAGAACATTGTTGTGTGGTACGCATGCGTGAAAATTTTTGTATTGGTGTTCCAATTACACGTCGTCTAATTCAAGTCAATTATGATTGCGGTAAATCAACAAATCGTTTTGGAAAAAGAGTTAACAATTTAAAATATTTGAAACAAATAAATCGTCGCTTAAGAGTACAAAAATCATTTTCAGTTGGTGAAAAAACATTGTTGGAATTAAAAGAAGTATTACCCAAAGATATATTAGACAATGATTTAGTATGTTTATCATCAAAAAATAGTAGCATCAGTTTAGCACAATGCCATATTGAATTAGCTACCGTGGATCAAGATCACAACGATATGGATGACGACGAGACGAATGATGAACAAGATCGTCGACATCATGGTAGGTAGAGAAAGTTCTTATTAAAAAATATATGAACAATAAAAGATTTAAACTTGTAGGTCATAGATACTCGGCTCATAGACGACATTCGTCATATCGTCATCATCATCATCAGAAACATCGTGATGATGATAGCCGTGTCAAACGTGAAGTGGATGAAACACAAGAAACTGCCTCAGTAGATACAACTACTGGTGATACTGAAGATCATGTAGAAGAAAAAAATTATCGTGATGTTCATAGTCCAGTAGAAGTGATAGAAGGTCGTGGTCTTCAAATTCATACCACTGTCTCGTTAGCAAATATAGATCATAGACCAGAGAATATTAAACAAAGAAAATGTTGGCATTGGTATAAGAAAAATTTATCGAAAGCTCGAACATATTCAACAGACAAATGTATTGAATTAAATGATCATACCGAAGATTGTATTAATCAATTGATATACAAAACTGATTCATCTACCAATGATAAGACGACTGGAGAAGAAGAATCGATTGTAAATAAAATGAAAAAACCCAAAACAGCTTTAATATCAAAAGGTTCTAAGTTGTATTGTGAAAATCGATCGGGTAATAATAAACTAGTTGGTATTCATCGTCGTAGTCGTGTATGTTTTATTGGTAAACAAGAATTGCGTATTGAACATGATTTCGAAGATACGGCATCATTGTCAGATAGTCGAAAAAATAAAAAAGTTTTAAAATATTTAGCCGAAAATGAATTGTACAATGCCGAATTTGGTGATGATTGTGAGGATAAAACGACATTAGTCGAAATACGAGATAGAGCAAAAAAGACAACTACACAACCATCGACAACATCAAAACATCCCTTTGAAGATGAGGAAGACGAAGAAGACGAAGAAGATGATGAATAAATGAATGACTAATAATCTATTATTTATTATAGTTTTAATTGATAGTCTTTAACTTTTTTTGTTTTTTAAATAATATCTATGTAACTATCTACCGTAGTCTTAGTTGAACTGAGATAAAACTATCTTCTTAACTTCATTTGCACAGTTTTATCAAAATACAACACTCTGAATGTTAACAGAATAATTATTCAGTTTTTCTAATCGAAATTTTCCGTTCTGTATGAATGACTTAGTAGTCAAATTTTAAGAATGTTTAATTTATATTTGCAACACCATATTTCGTCTGCGTGATCATCATCATCAATCAATACAGTTTAATAAAATAGAGGGATTATAATGCAAAATAGTTAAAAACAAAACAGAAACGACAGATGCATCAGTAGAAAAAACTATAGTATAAAAAACAACAACAATATTGAAATATGCTCACAATTTTTCTCTGACAAATAGCCCGCAGAAAGTTAGGTAATTATTGTTCATTGGGTTAAGATTTATAAAAATGATTATGTATTCTATATAACATGTTTTTACCATTTTTTAGTTATATAATCGATGTTTAGAGCAAGATGTTGTCGAATTATTAAGATGAATAAGTAACGTGTATCCGAAAAACTAATAATTATTAATAAAAATACTATTACTCAAATAAATAATAGCTATTGACTTGAAAATAATTAGAAGAGAACATGTAATAAATGATCCTAAAAATAGATAATAAACATGAATGTTAAATAGTTGTTTTGCTAGACCATCCGAATGTTAAATTAAAGGTGAAAAGTGTTGATTTATAAAATGTATCTTTATTCTACTACTTTAAGGGTATAATGTTAATAGTGCGCTTCAACAATGGTAAGCAAAACTTTTTCATGCAATATCAGACATATTTTACCTGAACATATGACTTGTACTGCTGGCACACATCTTCCAGTATTTTGATTAAAACGTTTGTTAACCGGACATTTTGTTGTGTTTAATAAACGTTGATCAACACATTGAATGGCAACTTGACATCCAGGTTTTGTTCGATCAAGATACCAACCATCCCCGTGATTTGAACATGATGGATACAAATCACACATTGATTGATCCTCGAAATATTGACCTAAATGACAGATAATAACTAGAGTTTACTAATACTTCTATAACAAAGAACAAGGCTTACAAAGATTTGTACATGGTTTTCTTCCAGCACATTCAACTTTTTTATAATATTCACAACGTTTTGTTGTGATATCGAATTGCAACGGTGATCGACAAGCATACGTAATTAAACGACCATTAATACACTCTTGATAATGACAACAACTTTTTAGATCAACAAATTTTGTTCCTTCATTTTGAGCTTGACATTTGTTTCGACCTGAGAAGAAAAATCAAATTATTCATCAGTTAGTTTGACGTTTGATAAACTCACAAGTAACATTATATGGATAATTGCAACTGCCACGCTCTTTATCATAGTATAATGTTGCCGGACAAGGTCGAATTTGATCAACACCATTAAGACAATAATGAAATATTGAACAATCGTATGGATCAGGATAAGTGATTGGTTTATCACTCATAGGACATTGTATTGGTGCATTACCATTTGGCATAGCAGGATTTGCTTCTGTTATAACATATGCGTTAGAATATGTTGTCAGTTTAGAATTTTGTTGATTTTTAATTGGACCTATTGCAACGAAAGAAGATACATGTTCACCGCTAAGTTACCCAAGACAAGATTCGACATACAATCTGATTGAGAAGGCCATCCACATAGTTTAAGTCTTTGAGACCAATATAAACCAGGCGGACATAGTTTGAACTCTCGTGGTTGACCTAAAATTGATTAAAATATTATATGATTCATTGTCTTAGATTACTATTCGATTGATCAAAACCAAACTAATTAGTCATATCCACTTCTTCGTCTGACAAGCTCGATTGTGCTTATTTACAATTAGAACCTGTTCCCTGTTTTGTCTCACTCCGAGCTAAAAAAAGTGTCACGAACTAAGAATCTCACAACTCTGATTTTTCGTTAAAAATAAAGTATTGTGTTTTAAATATAGTCATGTATAATCTGAACTCTTTATCTTTTAAGAATTTTGCACTTCTATTGGCCTTCGAAGATTTTCACAAAAACTTCTAGAAGTCCTAAAAAACGGGCGTCTTGAAAACGATTAAGAACAACATTAAACGAGTTAGAACAAGAAAGATCTGACACATTTCTGTGCACAACTTCGCATTACAAAGTTTAAGTCATGTTCCGGCAAGTCCTAAAAAATGTAACAGTATAGTACAGATATGTAGATAGACGATTCAACGTGTAATAATGACTTTTTTTATTTAAAATATCAAATTTCTACGAAATGTTTTACCGAATGTATGTTCCTATTGTATTAATTAAGTAAAGCGTAGCACGATGATCCTGTGTGACACATCCTCTAACCTACTCATATTTTATTATCTAAACTCGATATATAACGCGATAAGGGCATGCATCGTAATGAATTAAAGAGTATATTATATTATATTTTATTGCGATATATCCGGATATGTCTATCAAAAATGACGGAGTCTTCAGAATACTGAGATTCTTTAAAAAAATGAATTTTCCGATTAACAAATATGAATGACCAAAATCATGGAAACCGCCGCTCAGTACGAATAAACTTTAGATAGATGAAATTATCTTCTTCACTTTGCTATCTGTCAAATTAGACTTTATTCACTAAAGTCATCAAAAAGCTGTGAGGAATTCTCTAAATGTCATGCTTTGAACTCTGGAGCACTTATAACTCGAGCATAATTTAATATTTTTAGTTAACATTTCTATCATTGCCCATTTATATCTAGAACTTTTATCTTTGAAAATTTTGTTTTATTCGAATATGCGATGTAGAAAAAATGTTCTGACGAGGCGTGAACACTCTTAATTGAGCATTAAACAAGTCTTTTTATTCATCTGGTTTGAAAAACAGAATCCGTATCGTCTATTGCTTTTTGAATTCTACTGAAATAAATGCTGAGCAGTTGTTTTAACAGTATGAAACTCGTAAGGATAAGACTACCAGGCTTTTATTTTGAATGTTACTGTGTAATTAATTATGTGATCCTATTGGAAATTTATCGTTTAAAATAGTTCTAGTTAGTATCCCTGTGTAAAGAGTCTATACCCATTTGTCTACAACACAAAAAAAAAAAATTATTCGACTTCTGCGCAAACAATGAATAAAGATTAATTGCTCTTTCTTTTTCTCCTTCTTTTTTTGTTGTACAATCAATCAAGGTGCTTTGTCTACTTAACCAAGCGCACATGTGTAAACTTCACTATATATACGAAAAAAAGTCAGATACTAGGCTAATTTTTTCAAATAGGTTTAGACAATTAGACGTTAGTACACGTGATCTAATAGCAGTAAAATAACATTACCATCGGCACAATAGATATATCGTTGACAATTAGAAGGATCAGCAACATATTCATTTTCATATTGTCGACATAAACGGTCTAATGATGTGTCAAATGGCTGTTTTTGTACTGTTTTATGACCATGATTGTCACCAACAGGATATTTGGATTCTAGACATAAAAAAATTAAAGTTGACATATCACATTGTCAATAATATCATTGTACAAACCTTTGAATGGAACGTGTGGTGATGATAATGGTGGCATTGTTACTAAATCGTCATAGGAATTTTCTGAACAATTAACCTAAATCAAAAGAATCTTTTCTAATCATTTAAATAATAGAAATTAGATAAGTACATGACATACATTCATTGGCCAATCACATTCATTTTTTTTCGGATTAAAATAGAGTTCTTCTTTACAGGCTTTGACAACGTGTGATGAGCCAACACAAATATGATAAATCCAACAATCTTTTTCATCAGGAAAAAATCCGTCTTTTGTACATTTGAAATGAGATAAAGTAACGTCGAATACTGCCAAAAAAAAGATATATATTTGTAATAAAACAGAATTTAAGATACATTGCAAACAAGAATATCATTCAGCGCATTTAATATAAGTGAACAATTAGAAAATCGATCAATCCGTTCAAACCATAAAAATCTCAAGCAAAAGTGTAACAAAAATAATAGTAGAAAAGTTTAAAAATTCTCTTACCATTATCATTACACTATCTAGTTAATAGTCTTTAGTAGACTGATCTAAGAATTTTTAATCTTTTACAATAACTATCATTACCTGTTAATAAATAGATTGTATAAATAATATTACACATTGTTTAGTAAAACATGGTGATAATATTAATTCTATTGAATTCATAATTATCATTGATTGACGATAATGATCATATTTAATATGAATATGATAGTGAGAATGATTGAATAACAGCCATCACAATAATAATATATTTAAAATACATACTAGATATCACTTAAAATATCATAGATAAAACAAAATTTTAAAAATTTATCTGAAAGCACATTGTTTCTTCATAGTATGCATAAGAATGTCTGTCTAATATACATGTAGAGATGTGTATTTTGAACAAACAAATTTCTGTCTCTATCTCTCTCTCGAACGCGAAAGGGAAAAGTTATTTAAATAAATGTTAATACCTTCGAACTGATCAGGAAGTATAAAATAGAGAGAGACAAATGATGTACAACTCATATATAAAGCAAAAAAGAGAAAATCTACACATGAACAATGAAGAGATAGATACTGGGACATATGTATTTACAAAAAAAAAAAAAATTAAGAGAGAAATAGATAGAGGTAGGAGTTGGCGAGATTAGAAATGAACAAAAAGAACCAGATTGAATGTAGTCAAGGATGATGTAGATTCTTGATCAATGGCTACATAACAGTACTTATAAAATTGAGTAGGCAATTAAAATCATTTATCCTCAGCTTAAAAGGTCATAAGTAATCATGTTCTACTTCAAATTTATATCAGAAAACAGGATTTTTCTTTAACATACAGGTGTTGATAAGCTTCGAGTATATTAATCTTTCTCATTAACTGGCAGAGAAACTATGCAAATTATTTTTAACATCCAGTTTTTTAAGAAAAAAGAGATAGAACATTTTAGAAGTGTTAATTGAGCTCTTATTTATTTGTCATGTTTAGTCGTCAAAGAGTTTCTAGCGAAATATTTTGTAGAATTTTTTTCTTATCCAATGACAATTGATTTTTGCTTTCAAAAATACATCATTACATAACATTTAAACTATTCGAGTAATTAATCCTTCGAATTAAACGTCATACAATTTGAAAAATTTCATTTATTTCAAATGTATCAATATTCAATTTTCTTTCATTGAAATCAAGGATTTTATGTTGTCTGTGATTAACCTGGATTTATCCATTTATTTAATCTAAGATAAAGGTTTTTTCTTCTTTAAAATAGTGTATTTTTTAAATTTCATATCGGATGGGTTAGCACAATGACAAAATATGCTAGCACGACTATACATATGATTGCGAGCTGGTTAATTGAGAAATAGCGAATTAAACTGAAGTATGTATAAAATATTTACTATACGTTAGACTAGGAATAACCCTTGCTTACTTGAGAATAATCTGAGTCGACTGAATCTACCGATGTTTTCGTACTAGTAATTTATATTGTCTTAAATGTCTCTGAATGTTGGTTTTTAGCATACATCATAGCTTAACAAATTAGGTGTTTTGTTGTTAGCAGATGAGAAAGAATGTTATCTAACAAAAATAATATATATATATATATTTTGGTTTCGTTTTGTTTCAGGATTAACACCTGCCACTTTCTTGTTACATTGAACAAAAATCACACGTATTTATTTCATATAAAGAACGTGGTTTTAGTTTAAGGATGTTAAGTAATAACATCTAAAAAGAGAGAAAAGGGCAATGTGAAATTTTTTTACGTAACACAGTTTAGGTTCAACCCCAACACTGCTGTGTCTTTATTCATTATGTTTCTTCTTTTTTTTTAAAAGACGAAACAATAGTATTATCAATGGTGAACAAGGTAATGAGAGATTAAAACAAATAGAAAGAATGCGAGCTGAAAAGTAAATTTTTAAACGTTTTTTCAACATTAGATAAATCGAGATGTTGAATTTTTTTTTCGTTTTCATGATATATTATCTTCTTTCTCATTAGATGAAATGCTATCAACATAAACAGCAAACACATGTTGCATGTTGATTAAAATCTATCTTCAATTCAGTGTAGCCAGATGCTGTTGATTAATCGAGCAATAAAGTATTCGATAAATTGATCGATGCAGCGACTGCTTCAGCTAGAACACAATTTTCAATCAGCATGCAGCTAGATAAATGTACCCTTTTAATGTAACGGGTGCGCCAGAAATAATGTCCTTCTTCGTATTTTCTCAATGTCTCGGTCAAGGTTGATTGCCAAGTCTCAATCTTCTTTTTAAATAATTCTTCATTCAATTCTCTCTACAAAACATATTGAATATTTCTTTATGTACTAGAAGAATCAAAAAATATAAAGAAGATACGGGAAAACTTCAATATTGATTACTTTCAAACCCAAAAAAACAGATTTTTCAATTTCAGTCCCTTATATTTTGCGATATAAAAAAGTGAAAACGGCCATTCTGTAGTTCCCGAAAAGCTCTATCAACTGGCTATATTTATCTTCATAGGCTCAAGCGGTCGCAAGAGGCTTTGCTTATCTTTTAGCGATTTTGTGCAAAATCATCATTTTCTAACTGCAGTTTAAGAAAACTTGTAAGATTCGGACAAAACCACACATTATGACGTCGGGTCTAGTTTATCTTAAAACAAAATAACTCTTCTGTTACACCCGAACAGAGAAAGTCGAATAGCCTCATTTCGTTTCTTGTGCTAAGGAACAAAAATCAAATTTTCCTTTTATTCTTATAGTACATAAAGTTTCAATATCTTCAATATGTTTTGTGTAGAGAATTGAATGAGGAATTGTTAAAAAAAAGAGATTGAGACTTGGCGATCAACCTTGACCGAGATATTGAGAAAATACGAAGAGGGACATTATTTCTAGTGTTCACGTTAGTTGCAAGTAGGTATTGCAGCTATTTCTGCAGCTGAATTTTCTCAATGACTTAATTTTACTTGGGATCCGGATTTAAACAATGCAATGACGTTTCAGGTTGAAATAAAACTAGTAGATAAACTATTGAGGTCCAAAGGGGCTGCTATGTTGCTTGGTTAATTACATATCTGTAAAATAGCGGGCATTATCAAACCTATACGTAGAGAGTGTAAAACACGTAAAATACTGTCGCATGCAACGTAGAATGTACTTGGATATGTTTTGAAATAACTCGGCAACGAAAAGAGCGAAAGACGATTTCCCTAAGTAGAATATAGAATAGTCTGCGCAACCCGAAGTTTTCTAATCCGTTCTAATGTGGTTTTAGAAAGTTGTCAATTTTTTACCCGAGAATAGCCTTGACACTCTTGTTTTAGTTAAACTCGAACATTTGATTTTTAACACAATGGTAATTCTTTCTTTACTAAAATAGTAAAGTCAGTATCTTATTTTAACTTAATGTTTTGACAATTATATATAGCTATAGTAGTTCTTTTCGCAAATCAATAACATGAGCTTTTGTAGGCTTTTGTTAGGATCCTAAGAAATTAAAGCGAAATCCTAGTAGGATATTGGTAGAATATGTCTCCGATCCTGTCAGAAAACTCACAGGGATTTTACTAGGACAACTTACGCTTGGTTAGATAGAACTCGTCGAGCTGATTCTGAATATATGTGTTTCAGCCTTTGGAATTACTTCTGGAAAGAAAAAAATGCAAAAACTACAAATTTGGCTGTGGTCCAAAATTTTTTTTCCATTCTTGAGATAACCAATGTCTTTGAAACAGGTCGCATAAAACAAGAAAATTCACTGCATTTTGCAGTTTTCACCATCAAGCTTCCATTTTTCTTGTGCAAAATCAAAGTCATATATGGAATCAGCATCAAAAACTAAATGGATTAATGTGTGTTTCAGGATTTTTGAACAACTCTGATTTTTCCGCAAAAATCGCGATTGAAAAGTTCGAAAGAAAAGTTGTCCAAAAATCCTGAAACACACATTAATCCATTTAGTTTTTGATGCTGATTCCATATATGACTTTGATTTTACACAAGAAAAATGGAAGCTTGACGGTGAAAACTGCAAAATACAGTGAATTTTCTTGTTTTATGCGACCTGTTGCAAAAACAAAGATTATCTCAAGAATGGAAAAAAATTTTGACGACCCCATGTCTACTTTTTTTCCTCCTGCTATGACAATTTATTTTTAGGAAAAATTCAATACCCTGATGTAAACTTGCTTATACGAAAATCATCGCTTCTGGCCTATTTTCATTGTAAATAAAAAAATCCTCTCTCATTCGACATTCGTCCAGATCGATGATTTAAAAATTTCCTTCAGAATAAACCGTATATGAACTGCTCACAATGCTATTTGACTCTTAACATATGAAAGATCCTCATGAACCCTGTGGATTTTTCAAAAGGATCTTCAGAAACCTTCGAAACGAAAAACATATTTTGGAATCTTTTTTGACATACTGACGTTTACTATGTCAAGCTAAATATAGCCTAAAAGTTTCAAAGTACTCAAATGGATTTAAGTTTTGAGTCTATAAAAAGTACCGATTTTTCAACGTATTTTGAAGAAAAGATGCTCCAAAGTCTTCGTCATCAAATGACAAAAACCGCATCTCTGAATTAATGATTGATTTCAAATTAGAAATAAGTATAAATTTTTTTTATTGTTTGAGATTTACATTGAACGTAAATATCAGTTAACGTACTCGCTCGTGATTCTTAAGGGGAGCACAATCTTTTTCCCTGATTATTTTAATATTGGACATATTAATACTGAAATAAGAAAATTTACCGACAATGAAAATGTATTTAGTCAAAAGGGTTTTTCGAAAGATTCAATGGTCATGTCATTAATGACATGACTGAGTCTCTATTGTTGTAAATTTCGTTTGTAAGGCTAAACATATTTCGGCTCATATTAATATTATTCCTGATCATCTACCACGTCCTTAATTCGTAAAATTCCACTAGGTCATGTTCGATGTTGATTCAATATCAAGTTCAATACCAACGATAGATTTCACAACTTCGATAGAACTTTTATCCATAGAAGATAAGATGCTGTGCAACATCTTTGATAGCATTGATATGAAATATTAACAGTATCATTCTACCAATACGGTTATGATGCATTTCATCCTATTGCTTTTGCAAATGAAAAAAAATCGTTAGCAGCTATTGGTGTTGTACTCCAAAGAAGATTTATGAAGTCTTGAAGACTTCATTTGAAGATATATGCCCAATAATAAAATAAACAAGAAGGAAGTGGATTAACCCGTTAAATGTTTCATATTTAACGCGTTTTAACGATCGTTAGCCTTTTCAAATTATTTCATGGGTACTCGATAACATTAGCTTTACATTCGAGTGATAAATTCTGTTGACCGACTAAATTTCAACACACATTTTCAAAATTTTATCGATTTTAAGTCACATAATAAAAGATTATTCAAACTAAAGAACCCGTTACGTTATAAGTGCCTATAATAGATGAATCTGCTACTCTCTTAGTGTAATAATATATCACAATCATATCCATATGTACATAACAGAAAATCAAATAATATAAAATAGATAAAATATAAATTGAATGTTTATAAATAAACAACTAATAAGAAACCGGTTATTATCACTGCACGACAATACTAATTCAAGTCGACCGATTATATGTATATGTCTTGTTTTTAAGTTAAGAATTGATTTGTGGCGGTGGTTGTCGCTGTAGTGACTGTTTGATAGTGTTTTGAACTACTGTTATTATAATTATTAATTCGAGAACTATCGAATACAGTTGAGTTCTTTATTAAAGGTTGTTGTTGATGATGATGGTGTTGATGATTATAGTTTATTCGATCATCAAATAACGAATGAAATTCTGGTGTAGCTGCTAATAATGTATTTTTTGGTGCTAACCAATCAACTTGTAAATTGTTTATTTTCAAGTTTCGTAAATTACCACGAAAAAAGTCATTAACTCTCACGGAAATATACTGTGGTGAATATTGTTCAGAATAGCCGGCTATAAATAGCGGTCCTCTCATTTGAATATCAGTTACACGTGGTTCAGTTTTTATAAAATTTCGTTTATCAACTTTCATCGTCAAAACATTATCATCTAAACGGACAGTTACAAAATGCCATACACCGTTACACAGGCGATTTTTAGTAAATTCAGTACGAACACTAAAGGGTTGTCCATTGGCAACAATACGTGCAACAAGCTAAAAATAGCATAAAAAAAATAATTCTATTTGTAAACAAAGAGAATGTCGTTTAAAATCGTCGGATTCGTACAAAAAGATTTTCAGGTAGATTTCTGTTTGAATCTACAAATCCGACACTTTGTTATTCTGAAAAGAAGTTAGTACTGGATAGAAGGATCCTGTTTGTTGCTCAATCATTAGACAGAGAGGTGTGGATGGTAAACGACTGAATTCTTTTAAAAGTTTCAATCATTTTTCTTCCGTTTTATGATTCATGACTGCAAATATATTGCTGTTGCTTTTTGATATAAATGGCCTGTTTTATATTCAAGAGCACAATAAGTAAAACTCGTTTTATGATGGAATTTTTGTGAAACTTTTTGACACTTCTTTGCATAAAATTGCGTTAATAGTATATTTTTCTTGTTCAAGAATGAATTGATCAGTTCTTCTTGATGTTCCAGGTTTCGCATTCTTAATCGTACATACTTTTAAAATATGCGTCAGACTATGATAAGACAAATTATGATATAAGCATTTTTGTAACACAAAAAGATCTGACGTAAAATATGCTCAGAGACGCAATACGACAAATCTTCAGTGTCGAATATTTGAGTCAAATTTGTGTACGACTCTGATAAATACAATCGGTTTTAGATACGAAAAAATTCTATTGGGTTAGACTTTAGTATAAAAATTTGAATCGGTTTTCAATTCTGTTCTTAACTCTAAAGTTAAGATCTTAACTCTCCACTACACAAAATCATATCTTTTATCCGATTCATTATAGCAATTACCTGTTTATTTTGAATTTCAATTGTAAAACTATTTTCTGGAAATGGATCTCCTAACCACATTATGAGACCATTATGTGCAAATGTTTGTAATTGAAATGATATATTCACGTGGTTTTCAATTTTAAAATTTGGATCTAGAAAATGAAAAGAAGTCAAATAATGTTAATCAGTAACTACTAAAGGCTTACCATAAAGTGCAAATGATTTTCCATCGAATTGTATTCCTTCAATGGGATTAAAATAATTTATATCAACAGGTTTGTCGCTGTTAAACGATGATTCCATAATAGTAATAATAACAACGTTCTGAATAGAAATATATTCTATAGATTTAAATTACTTTAGTAGTTTAATCTAAAAGGTATGGTATGTAGCAACGTGTAAACAAACAACTGAAGGTTAAACGTAACAATTTACAAAATACAAGTTTTACAATGATTGTTATTTTAATCATATTTCTATCAATAATAATATTGATTCATTCATTTCTATGTGTTCATGATAAAATTTTGCTGGACTATATTAGATTACATAGACACGTAATTATCACATGATAAACAGATAAATAATCGATGTTCATAGGTACTTGATTTACAACTTCTTAGACTAGGCTGAACTAAAGATAGTTTTGTGTGACAACAGAAGGAAGGGGAAGCTTTGAGGACGCTTGTTAATACGGTCATGAAAAAAAGAAAATCTTTATCCAACATTAACATTGCTGCTGGTAACATCAAAGTTTTACTATCAAGGTGTAATCTGCATAGTGATTTATCTATTCGACATCTTTTTATCATTTTGTCACAAAAAAACAAAAAAAAGTTGATTTTGTTGCTGAAAAATACTTTTTCATATTCAGCACACCCGATAACCCAGAAGGTTTTCTATTTTTGACGAGCGGTACTACCAAAAGTTTAGGAAAAATTTTGAAACAAAATGACGCAAAAAAATTTCCATAGGTAAATAATATTAGTTTGAAAATTTTTCCTAAACGTTTGGAAGTACCGTTCGCCAAAAATAGGAAATCTTCTGAGTTATTAAGTGTGTTGAATACGAAAAAGCACCTTTCAGCAACTCAAAACCAACTTTATTTTTTTTTCCAGTGACAAGTAAATAAACGTATAACTGTTTTCTTCGGAAACAATGAGCCCAACATCAAAGCCTAGTTCATAGCTATTTTGACTGAAAAGAAAGGTTTCTTGACTTGATTTTTGAAAAAATCTTCATTTTGGGATCCTATATTAGGCGATAGTTAAAACGTACACTAAACTGCGTCATATTACATAATTTGAACTAACTATTTAATTTAAGCTAAATTGTAAAAATTTAGGGAAAAACGATTTTTAAAAGAAAAATCCGTTAGAGATAGTATGAGATGACTTTGTAAAAAAAATTCTACTTTTTGTTCATCATATATGGCAACAGAAGAGCGGAAGTATCTTAAGAGGGAGTGATCTTAGTAGAAATTCTCGAAAGAGGAAGGTGGCATCTCCCTGTTCGCTTCAAGTCTGTCACTGTATATCGTATTCAGTATAAAGTGTCTTGCGACTATTATCGAAATCAGTTATCTTACAGATTATTCCTCGACAAATGTTACAGATTATCATCATCATCTTTTTTCCAAATCACTACGATCAAAGATAAGCGAACAGGTGACTCGAAAGTGGAAATACAGTGTGCAGGATGCAGAAAATCTTTTTTTTTAGTGAAATCCAATAGAGTTTTCAAGTTTCACTTAAAAAACTTAACAAATTACCTACATAAATGGACTTAACTGTCTGATCTACCCGTCGTTATAATATTCCCATTAATATCGATAAATACGTTTGGATGAGACTACGAAAGACTATTGTCATGTCTGAATTGATATGTACACACACTCATATATACATATATATATATATGTATAGCTACGGTAATGACTGTGTAACCTTCAATTGTGTAGACATACACACTAACAGGCAGATGATTGTAACATTATGCTGCGGTCTCTTTTTAAAATAAAAATAAAAATCCTTCTTAAATATTTGTACAAGTGAAGATAACTATTTTTGTAGTATTTGAAAGAAAAAAAAATTCTATACCGTTTTTATGATCCAAAAATATATTCTATTGAAGAAAAAAAGATCAAAGTAAAATATTTTCTTTTTTTTTTTTGATACTATAAGTTCAAGTATCCGTAGCTAAAAAAACCTGTATGTAATATGTTCTGTTGATAGAACAAAATCTTTCTCATCAATGAAACAAAAACTCTATGTATAAAAAGTTAATGTGTACAAGACTTATTAGCAATCGACATTGAACATTTCATGCCACATTTATCTTTTCTATTTGACATACACTTTTTTCCAGTATAAAACTATTTAAAATATTAGTATTATAATACTCTAAGCTCTTCATCTTTCATCATTTATAACTTTAAAAGAAGCAAGCCAATACAAAAAAAGCTATTGTGAACACACTTTGACTTTAAATTAGAATGTTTGATTTATTCAATTGAAATTTTTAAACAATTCTAAGCCTATGCCGAAGATTTCTATATCATGTCAACTTACGATTAATATTAGAATTTTGAATTGTTACTATATACGATCAATTTATGAGAAAATATTTAAACAACATCGATGTATCACGCATATGTGCTACATGATATTTCTAATTATCCTCATGACTTTCAATTTATACTCTTTCATCCTTCTATTTTAAATTGAAACTTCTTAAACGGATCAAAAAAAGATCTTTACCACTGTTTTGTTTACTATGCGATAGTGATTCTTCGTTTAGTAAAAATCACGCTTCATTTCTTATATACTCCTTCTACTCTCCTTTCTCTCTTGAAAAACAATAGTCTCTTTACATACATGTACAATGTTCTTTGGTTAGTCAAAATAATTTTCGAAACATAAGTTTCGTGTGCAAAAAAAAGAAAAGAAGAAATAAATCAAATTTATTGTCTTACTTTTTCTTAAAAACTAAAATGAAAAATAAAAATAAGACAACGCGTCTGGTAAAACAAACATATTAAGAAAAAACTTTCCTTTCTTCTCTTCTTTTTTTTTCGTTTCTTATCTTGTCTGAGAAATAGAACATTTTTATTATCTTCATATAAAAAAAATAAGTTCAAAAAACATGTACGTAATTCGCAAAGTATTAGTATTCGGAGATCAACAGAAGGATGTTGTTAATACTGAGTCGATTGTTATTGCGATGGAAAATTCACAATTGTTCTAAATTTCATTGAAGTTCTTTTATGTTGCGAGTTTTTACAATAATACTTTTTTTTTATTATAGGTAGGAGATATGCTAAAGAAAAATGTGTGTATATCAGAGAAGAAATTGTTCTCTTTTTCATAATGATAAATTGTTGTTTTTCGTTTGCATCTATGCTTTATATTCTGAGGTTAAAAGTCAAATTATAAATATATAGAAAAAAAAAATTAACTATAAATGAACGTACATAGGCGAAGCAGTATCGAATGAATTGGAATATAAGACATACGTGTAGTAACCAGAATACCGTTAAAATGACATTTCTTTATCCGAAACATTTATGAACACAATCAAAATGTTACAAAAAATTGAATTTTTGTTGAATTTAATTTTATCCATGTCTCATATTTCATTTATAACTTCAAGGATTATACAATTTAGTAATGCTGAAACATAGAGTAAATATATTAAGAAGCTTTCATGTAACAAATACTTCATCAATTTTTTGGTCAAAAATTGAATTTTTTCAACATAAAATGAAATGACAATATTCTTATTGAACCTTAACAAGTCAGGTATACCTATAAATGTCGAACTTATGACACATTTGACAGTTTACGTATATTCTTTTAGTTCTGTATGAGTAAGTCAGTACGCTCCGATTGATATCGACGAAAATAAGATATGTAAAAGAAAATGAGGTTATACTTGTAAAACTTTTTAAATCAATGTAAAAATCTGTGTAATTAATATCAGATTCTATACGCATGATAATTACCTTTTCGATCTATATGTAGATGATAGGGTGTTCTTATTTGCATACATCTAGATTAAAATAGATTTATAATGACTTATACATATCAAAAGAAGGTAAATTACCTAACAAAAGCATAAACAAACGTAATCTACATCTAAGATGATTATACATATTTTCAGTACATGTAATATGCTTTGTATATACATTTTCTATGCATTATTATTTCTTTTTTTTCAATTACTCTCACTGTGTACGCACTAGCAATCATAGGAAAAGAAAGAATCTGTTTATTGATTGATAACCACCGAGGAAACAAAATATGTAGTCTTTTTTTCTTCATTAGTATATAGTTTATCTTACTTTAACAATGGAACAATAATAATCTATTTTGCCTTGACAGTAGGTTTTTGTTCTGTTTATCATATAATCAATTAAAATAATCAAGACAATGACAACAATGGTGTCATAATTGCTGATATAATGATTGATTGGCAGAAGCGACTGATACGTAACATTTTTACTATTCTCTTCAAAAGTAGAGATCACTACTAAGATATCAAAACTTATTCAACCGTAGAAAAATATTTCCTTTGTCCTTTTTAATTTAATTGTAGGAAAATTTTGCTATGACATACCTCATATACTTTTTAACACTTTTTCTTGTAAATATATTAATTCGTACCTTGTTCTTTCGTTCACTTATACTTTCAAAAATTGTCATAGTCCAAGGTTGATCATTATTACTTCATAATAAAAATTCATTCTTCTGATCTTGTTGTTTCAAGAATCTAAGTTGCATATAATTAGTGTATACAAATATTCTCTCTTTGTATCGATTTGGCTTAGTTTTTTTTTTTTTGGGCAAATATACACATACCACAAAGGTGTACGTCTTTTTATTTATAGTAAATAGAATATAAAAAAATAAAAAGTTGAGTGCACTCATAAACTGAAGTCATAGAAAAAGGTGACATGAGAATATTCTAATTAAATCTAAAATTCCAGACATTACACACAGCATCCTAGTCAAATGTCGATGAATAAAATTTAAACTTCTTTAACCACGGGCATCTATCCGGTGTGACGTTTGAGGCACAATGACTCAAACAAAAGTACAGTGGTACGCTTTCTTGCTGTAGAAATTAATTTTTCAGATGGTACACTGAGAGATCAAACCTCCAAGGTGGTATAAAATATCTCAAATATTCAAGTGGGGATAGGCGTCACTGTCTTTGACAAATTGTTTCTTAGCATCGCGTGTGATGATTGTTGATCCATCAAAAATTCATCTATTCTAACTTAAAAATTGTATGACTTTTATCTTCAAAGACACGATATACTATTAGTATAATATAGAAGAAAAAGAAATAAATTAAATCATTCATGCAATAAAACAAAAAAGAAAACATAAATTATGTCAAAAAAAAAAATGATAAAATGTAAACAGAAGAAGAAAAAAAACCTAAGGTCAAAATAAAATGAAATAAACTTCACACTTACGATATAATGTTAAATTAATGTGACCATCAATATTTCTCTAGGTTAATAAAATAGTCTAGATAGAATGATCATGAATGTCTATGATCATACATCAACTATATTCAAATATAATTAACCATTTTTCATATTCAATGAACAAAAAAAAAGAACGAAATATAATACAAGATAATTTGATGTTATGTGTTTGACAGACTCACAATGTTGTCTCTTTGAGATGATGATATTTATATTTAAACGTATATTGGCATATATAGAAATTCATTTATTTAGTTTCATCTTCTTCTCTCTTTTTTTATAAAAGAGAACTTTGTACAGTTTTAAAAAGTGTAGAGTTGCTACTATAGAATAGATGAAGAATTCTATCGGAAACAAATATTAAACATAATAGTCAACAAAGTTCGATCTACTAAGCAACGCTTTAATAAAAAAAAAGCCTTTGCAGTATTTAGTAGTATTTATTCTCAATTAACTTTTGATAATACTTTTAATAAATCGTCAATTACAACATGTCCTGCTCTCGTGCAAGATTGTATCGCATTATTTATTTCTATATCTTCAAGTTTTAAATCATAAACAACATTATAAGCCAGTATTAAACGTCTTGCCTCTTCTTTTGGTAATAAGAAGTCCACTAAAAATATAAAACAAGAGATAATTCAATAAAATAGACAATACTAATTAATGACTCACAGCCGGTATTTGAATTTGTTCGATGAGTGTACATTGCATTGGCTAAACGCATAAATCGCATAAACCAAGAATTTGAGGTTCGACCATCATGATCAGCCGATTGAATTCGTTGTTTTGTTTCCTGTATATTGACAAAAAGATTATTGAACATGAATTTAGATGAGAGATTATTATACATACCCATCTCATTTGTTCCAAATTTGCAATTTGTCGTTCAATTTGTCTTAGACGATCATGTTCATTAAATTCATTTCTTAATGAATCTAATTGACTACTACGATCATAAATTTGTCGATTAATATCATTCTACAATGACAGTCAGTATTAGTGAAAGAAATTAGTCTTGAATCTCATTGAAAAATTACTTGTTCATATCTTGGAGTAATTTTATTTTGTTTAACATCTTGTATCTGTTGTTGAAGATACCAGACAAAATTTTGCCATCTAAAAGATAAAAATGAAATTATAATTATAATAAATTTACAATAAATAATAAAAAAATTTTACTTATATAATCCACCATACGCTTTACAATGTTTTTCTAATATTGCATATATTAATGAACGTTGCATTGGTATACGAGTTTTATAGATAACTTCTTCGATCTAAATCAATAAAATATTAAAATTTATTTTTTAATAATTTTAAGATATATTTTTTCTACCTGTTGACGATTTAACACACCACTTTGAGCACGATCCGTTAAACTAAGTTCTCGAAGTAACTTTTGAAAATCAATAGCTCCATCTATTTCAAACTGTTTGATATTTTGTTTTAATAAAACTCGTATTTGTCGTTCATCAGGATCGAATTTTTCTTCGAAACTTTCATATTTATTATTACTGACAACACTACTCGTATTTTGATTTTTTTGTGGACTATACCTTCCATAATTGTTGTTGTACGACTGTTGTTGTTGTTGTTGTTGTTGTTGTTGTTGTGGTGAGTAACGGTTTTGTCTAAACAGGGAAATAAATAGTTCTTATATCTTGTAGAAATCTCTAACATTGATTTATTGTATGCTAAAAACAGCATATATAGCAGTTTTAGAGAAGAAAAGAAAAGCATAATCAATACAAAAGTTATAAAAGTCTGCATGCTTTGTTGTTTTTATCAAAATCATGCATAGATCAAATAAAACAAAAGAATTTTGTATTATATGTTAAAACAATTAAGACATGCAATATCAAATACAGTAAAACCTTAGCATTTGTATAACTCACCCCTTTCAAACATAGGTCAGAGTAGAAATATGACAAGAATATGTGTCTTACGATAAATCATCACTACCTCATCTTATAATCTTTTTGTTCTGTTGGTAGGAGGTTTTACTGTACACACAAATCACCACATTAAAAGCAAAACTAACATTTTTATAATTTAAAAATGCAACCTTTTTTTTTCAATTTTAATCATATACATTAAAAGCATTTCTATTTACCCTAGTAGATTGTGATAGTGATGATAATAGGTATGAAGAGACCAGTACCGACCATTATGATAAAATCTACTCCTAAAAGTGACAACTACCGACGCAAAAATTCAAATGGCAAATTTAAATCTAATTCATATAGAGTTTACTGTCATATTGTATTTGTCGTGTGTAAATAGGTCAAAACGTTCATCAAAATTTTAGCCGTAAATTCTCTCAGAATTATAAAAGTTATTTTATTATCAACACATATTCAATGGAAAAAGTAGCTAATGAAGTATGGGGGAACACACTGCACATTAGAATTAGTTCTACATTTGACTATGGGTTAGTTTGGAATTTACAAGTGGGACCGATTTAGGGATGTAGGTTACAATTATGAAAATGAGTTCCATAGCAAGTACAGCATGTTGGCTGATGTCTAATTGAGTGACGATAATATGGTACGGTTGATGGAGGATAATACTGATACGAATACTCTTGCTGCTGACTAAAAAATGAGTTTTTTTATATGGAAAATAATTTACCTCAGTTTTACAATAAAAACAGAATCAAATGAAAAACTTACCCATATTGATTTGGTGCTAGAGATGATAAACATCTTGCAAAATATCGGATCATATCTTCATAATTAACAAAACCTCGTGGTTGATTTGGTGAAACAAATTTGCACAAAGCAAAACGTAATGTATCATCAGATAAAAATAGCTGAAAGCAGAAACATTCAACAACATAATTGATTGCACTGCGGCGAAGAACATTTCTAACTACTTACTCCGAGTCTATTTGACGTCAATTTGATTTGAGAGTAATGTACATAGCCAGTAACATTGGGATCGAAACTGGATAACTCGTGATAAAGAATTTTTAATCGATCAACAGCTTGTGGCCCAAGTTGACTTCGTATTTCATTTGATAGTTGATGTTCTTCAAACTCCGTTAAGAGGATTGGTTCAGTTGATAAATAATTATCGATTGATGATGATCTTTGCTGAAAGTTGTAATTATTATTATTATTATTATCCATTTGATATTGATCTTGTTGTGGCTCATTTTGATTATAGTTTTGTTCTGATAAATTAAGCGGTGGTACATCCGGTTGACCATTAGTATTAGAATAATTACTCGGTACCTCTTGATCGTTTAGTCGCGATGATTGTTGTTGTTGATCTCGATTTGTTTCTGATCTTCCGGTCTGTATTGGAGGTAAAACCGGATATTGGTTCATTACATTGGTAAACTGTTTTGTTGGATAATTCTCCCGGTTCTAAAAATGGTATAATCGTTAGAGGTATACGGTACTACTATCCATTTCAAAATAGAGTGTATGTAGATGTTGTTAATAACTTTTGAACGAAAAGGGATAGAAACAAGCGGAACACATCAAACTATGAAAAAATCAAGGTCTGATAAGGGGTCTACCATGTGGAATCCTGCGGGTTTGAGATTTTCGAACCCGATCCGATCTCGTAGATTTAAAACTCTTCCCGAACCCGCCAGAACTTTTTCGGGATCCGGATTTTTTCGAATAAAACCCGTCCCGAACCCGCTCGAACCCGAAATAGTTTTTTTCTAGTGAAGTAGTGTTCTCTTTCATTTTAACATTAGTAAATTTCTACTCGTAAAATAAAATTTATTTGGTCGATTGTGCGTCTAGCGCGAAACACCTATCCGTTTTCCTTATTTTCCATCCGTTTTTAGTTATTTAGAATTGCCTCTTATCTCCCTCTATATCAAACTAAAAGAATCGGGATCGGAAACAAACCGATCCCGATCCCGTTCAGATGAACTGAAACCTGTCCCGAACCCGAGTATAAAAGATTTCTGGAAAACCTTTTAAAAACTAAAAGTAATTTTTATTGACTTTTGAAACGTTTATTGAAATCCATAATGTACACAGATAGATTGAAGAATATGTTAAATTCTGAAGTTGTTTAGCGCCCGAACCGTGCCAGATTGAGACTTTGTGTAGATCGATGTCCAATAATTTGAACCATCCTCTTAGAAGTGAAAATCCGTCTTTTTTTTCGGAGGACAGCGATCTCCTAGGTCTTCACTCAAAAGGTACACCATGATAGACCCCTTATCAGATCTTGACTTTTTCATAGTTCGATGTACTCCGCTTGTTTCTATCCCTTTTCGTTCAACAGTTATTCACAACATCTAAGTACACTCGATTTTAAAATGAATAGTATTTTTGACACCAGTATCGCTGAGCGGAAATCGAAATCTTTAGCAAATTTTGAAATAATCGGTTACCAGGCCTGAATCACAGCGGGCGGGCGGGCATCAGAACCTGGAATGATTTTTACTGTTGCAGCGCCTCTACTCTTTTTGCAAATTTTTCAGATTTTTTACTTCCTCCAGTTTCCTTCCAGTTTTTTTACTCCAGTTTCCTTGCCCAGATGTGTGGAGAATACTGCCCAGTTACCGATATACCGGGCGGTTTCAGATTATATGGAAGTAATCGACGGTATTTTTGATACCGTGGTTTCCCGGTGGTATTAAATAAAAATGTTCCATACAGGGTTTTGTTGAAAAATTAAATCTGTTTCATCCTGAAATGCTTATAATCTATTTTGCACTCATAAGGTTTCACAACCGTTCGCATGAAAAATCTAATCTAGACCAGAGCTGTGCGGGTTCGAGTCATAATTAGAATTCAAGTACCCTTGAGTTGAACGCGAGATGACAGACTGCTAAAACCTGTGAAAAGTGCTAGAGTCGTTTTTTTTATAATTCAAGTTTTTCTTGTCATTTTGTTTTTCAGTCATCAGGCTTCTACTTTTAAGAAGCATCAAGTACAATAAGAGATGAGAAACAAAAGTGTCAATATGTTGTTTAGAAAGTAGAAACCTCATCAACGTTTTGGACAGAGGAAGTTTTCGAACTTTTAATTTGAAAAAAATGACTCGAACTTGACTCGGATTTAAAAACGAAAGACTCATCCACCTCTGATTTATAGAGAAAAAAAGAAAATTCAGACTAGAAAAGTTGGTCTAAAGTCACAAAATTAAACATGACTTTTTTTAATCGGTAATAAAAAACAGTGTTATGCACGTGTCTAACGCTAATGGCTGTGCTCTTTCAGTTTCATCATAGTAGTGCGTGATGGAATATTTTTCTCTGAAATTTCCAGAATCAAATAAGTGAATACAAAAATGTGTGGATGACTGTATGAAACATGGGGGCAAAACAAATGTGCAAAATCACTTCATTTTAGGGTGTATAAAGAGCTGAGTATAGTGTATTAATGAATATTAATTGGTTTGAATGAACCGATGTGTATGTTGGTACCTGATAATCATCTTGTATTGTATCCTTAGGACAAAACCATGGTTAAAAACGTGAATTTTATCTCAGATGGAGTGATTTTAAACTAACACTCTCTACTTACAGGATAACGTTGTCTATTGCTAAATTCTGAACGATAAGTGGTATCAAATCTTCCTTTTGGTATTTTTTGAAAACGTGAACTATCTAATTGGTAAATGTTCTGAATTGGTTTTGTTGGCTGCATAACTGGATCACTAAAAATGAACAGATATCCAAGATAATTCTCGCATTTTCAATTTGTATTACATACTAGATAAAGCCACTATGAGGAAAATGCCTGGTGAAGGCCATGCTTTGAAAATGTATCAGTTACGTGTGAACAATAAAAAATCAATCGGCAAAAGTGGATGCTAAGTGGTCATGAATTTTCACTGTAGGAAAAGGAAAGCAGTTGCTTGGAAACTTTGTTAACGTTGTCTTTGTTGATATTTTTTCTTCGCAGCTTTTGTTTTATTTTTGAAACTTAAGTTTCACCTTCTTTTTTGCTTATGTTTATACTGTTTTTAACAAAAACAGAGGTGCGCGTGCTTCGAACTGTTGGTAACAGTAGTGTGAACTTTTCCTTTCTTGTTTCTTGAAGGACGTTAGAAATCAAAATTTTTTTAACAATTCAACCGACAAAAGAATAAATTATTTCTATTGTTCTCCCGTATTCAACAACCATAAAGCTAGTTAAATTCATGGACTGATACATTGAAAAGAATAAATAATGAGAAGAAAGAAAAATATCTTAAATAACGTCAGACGATGATGTATTTGAGAAAATGAGTGCACTAGCTCTCGCTCTTATCATAGCAAATAGTAACGAATGTGTAAAAATCTTTTATTTGATCAGAAGTGCATTCATAGGAATAATGTTTAATAGTTTTTATATAACTCTCTTTTCTAGCAAAACACAAATATATAACTTATTATGACAGGTAAAATAGCCTTAGACAGAAAACAGGTAAGCTCTGCATATACGATTTCTCATCAGTATACTCACTGTTGGTTCATAACTTCTGGCAGTGATATTCGTTTACTTCCAACAATTTTCACTGAATGAGGTGGTGTATAATCAGTTCCAAAGGGGGCGAATGTAGGTATGACTGCTGTCGAATAATTGATTGGTATCGAAGGCTAAAATGAATACAGTTCAATTTGTATTATATACAATCCACTTCATCCGCAATGCTAGATCAGAAACTCTTATAAGGTAGTGGTAGAATTTCTACGTCTTCAAACATCTGCTATCTTCATCAGTATCCTATAGGCTTTTCAGTATGAATTTAATGTGTTGTCTGTTAGTAATTACTGGAATACAGTTATTTTACGATTGACAGTCGCCTTTGAAAGTCAAAAATCCTCTTCAAAAAATCTCATAACTTAGCTAGGGATGTGTTGCCCTTACCCTATCGTACCCTACCTTATCTTGTAGGACAGGGTAAGGTCAGGGTTCATGAAAGATGGATTACATCACGTCGACAGAGATTGTGCAGAGAAATAATCAATGATATTATGTTGCTAAGGAATCCTAAAAAATGTTGTTTTTTCATCAATGTGATTGAATCATATAAAATATAAAGAAATTATTTTCAATGAAAAATTCCCCAAATTTTTAAAGATTGGGCTATGATCACGACTCTAAGATCACCTGAAGTTTCAAAGTAGAATAGAGCTAGAGACGAGCAAACAGCTACTTTGCACATATCTTAGAAACAATATTTTGACTGGCTATTTTCAGTAAAATTTTTCTCAATGTTTTTGTTGATCATTTTCCTCATCGTTTGAAATGTTGTATAGGTTAGAAGATACTCTAATGAAAGTTCCTATATCCAAGAAATAGAAAGATTTTTGGAGCAAGAGTATTCAAAGATCTTACTTTCCGGCATCAAGAGCTTCTACTAAAGTATATTTAAATTCTGATGTAACGTTGTGCTTCATGATTTCTCTAGGAACAAAAGCGTGAAGTTCTTTTTAATTAACATGAATACACATCCCCAGAAAAAACTCTATGCACTTCTTATTTATTTCCTACTAGGATCTTATAGGATGTTGAAGTTAGGGTCATTGCCTAACAGAATTCTAGCAAATCTCTTCAAGTCTGACTTGACTTGACTTGGTCGAAAAATTTTTGGAGTGTAACTTGACTTGAGAGGTTTTATTTCGTGACCGTGACTGGACTTGAACAAATTTTCAGGTCAAGTCATTTCTAGTATGAGATTTTCGTTTAAATTAGGCATTTTTTATCATGAAATAGAATTTCTGAAACTATAAAAACTGTCTCTCACCCAAAACGCGCTAGCAAATTTTATGCTTTTTATTTTTTAACTAGACTTCAGTTGACTTGGAGGAAAAAATTTTGAGGAATCACTTGACCTGGAAGAAAAGTTTTTCTCATTTCGGCTTGACTTGACAATTCTTTTTAGTGACTTGACTTGAGACTTGCAAAAACTCTCTTGCGCTGCTCTGTAGGTTTCTTGCTAGGGATAATATGAATACACAATATTACGTGTATTCTAATTTTTAACTATGTAGTTTTAAGCGTCAGAAACATGTACGCCAGCGGCTTTGTAGCGATAACACATATAAAGTAGATTATTAGATTATATGACCTCATCTCTGAGAATAGAGTATGCGTTGCAGGCAGCCTAAAATTTAGGCAAATTTGAGATTTCACCAGGCAAACTTAAAATTAATAGCAGCTAATTTGAATTTCATTATATAATTTTATGTTTATATTATTTGTTTACGATAACAGAATTTTGCATTTTCAAGAAAAATAAAAATTGTATTAAAAAAATGTTGTACGGAACAGAAAATGCCACTAATACAATTCTCAATGTAGTTTATATTTTTCTTAAAAATACAAAATTCTGTTATTGTAAATAAATAATATAAAGTGAATAAATTGAAATGGAATTCAAATTAGCTGCTGGCATAATGTGTGTCATACTGATTATTGTATTCACTTTTATGGTGAACTCTCACGTCTCTAGTGCTCTCAGAATGTTGCTAATATACCTCATGTCTTCCAAATGACTATGTAAAATACAACTTGCTAAACTTTTTTATTAAGAATTTGCCTGGACAGATCTGAAATCGGTTTCAGTTCTAGAAATATCCGTAATAAATATTGACAAATCCATGTTTTATTGGATAGTTTTAGATTTGCTTAGTGAAATCTCAAATTTGCGTGAATTCTAGTTTGGCTGCAACATATGTGTTACAGGCATTTCTCAAATTCAGGCGCCTATTTAAATTTAAAATCCAGATGCTTGCATATGTTGATCTGAAATCTGTCTGGGTAAACATCTAATTTTAAAAGTGCCTACGCGAATTTAAAATTAGCCTGGACAAATTTAAAATTCGGTAATAAAATATGGATTATGTCATATTTTCACATGAATGGAATAATAATTAAATGTTGACAATATAAACATCTTCGATATTAGTAGATGATCTGTAAGAAAGTAGTGTACTATAATTTGAACACCAACGTACAGAGATAAACATGAGTGGATCGGGGACCAGAAAAAGTTTAAGCAAGAGTAGAAACTTTGATCTCATGTATAGATATCTCAGGGGTAAACGTATCACTTTGTATCTAGTGTTTTTGTTGTCTTTCCCCACTTTCAAGTAAAACTTAATCGAAGATAGAGTTATTATTGTGGACTGTTTTGTACCACACTTAGCGATAAGAGTCCTATCAGCACAAAAGACTGTCATATCACGCTAATGGAACATTTATGAGTAAAGATCTTGGTACTAGATGTTGCCGTTTCACCATATCCATCAAGCAACTTTTAATTACTTCTACATCATTCCAACGCTGGTCACTGGGATTGTGCGATCCCTCAACCAGTACGCACGCGGGGCCAACTTTAACGTTTGAACACTCATAGATTAGAGCATCGTCACTCGTTCCCACGCATTGGGATGGTGTGGGGAAGTACCAGAATTTCTCAATAAGTGCTTTGTACAACAACAGGTAGAGGGTAACGTTTAACATTCTTCACCTGCAAAGTAATACGCATTATTAACAGTCTCAAAACACAACTTTTTAATATTTTTCGACATTAGCATGTGCTGATCCGTTACTTTCTTTTTTAATCCCATATTTAATATATAACCGACTATTTTTTGTAAATGTTCTATTACCCGATAACTTGTGACGGTATACATTTTCGTAAATTGATTAATAATATTAAAATATTTATTTTGAATTAATACAGAATAGAAAAAGTTATATTTGCACAAAAGAAATGGTATCAACTTACCAAGGATCGGTAAAACATTTTTTTTCCAGATTTGCTGTTATCGTCCGAAGGAAATTGCATAGTTTATTATTCTTCTTCCTTTTTTCTTGTTATTAGATCCATATGAATTGGTGATGATGTTGAATGAATGAATTTTAACAACCTTTTTATTCTTTCTTTTTCTTCCTTTTGTCTACATCATCATCATGCTCGAAAGTCAAGATATTATTTACGTTCTAACGCCTACTTCTCTAAATTTTATTTATTTTCTATCGATACTTCTCTCTCGTTAGTAGATATTCTCCTGCTACCATTATTGTTGTTATTTTTAAAGGGTGACATATAAAAGTAGTCAAGCTTCAATTTGCAATAAGCATGTTTCTTATAAAAAAAATTCTGCCTCTTCATCTGCTTTAAACACCAATAAGAGGCAAGAATAAAGTATAGAGAACGTTCTGCTTTTTTGATTATTGACAAATTATTTGTTTAAAAAATAAAAATTGAAGCTGATCCTTGAACACGATGAAAATCAAGAAGGGAAAAAATAATATTTTCTTTTGTTCTTATTATATTTGATTTCGTTACAGCTAATTTTATATATGCATATATCTTGAAAAATCTTTATAATACCTACTCTGTAAAGTTAAAATCTAGTATTTTTGGCTCAACAATAGAACCGTAGCAAATAAGTAATGTTAACATTACTTATTTGCTACGGCTCTAATGTGACAGATGCAAAAATGTCACTATTATTTTTTCCCAGAAAGCTCATTTCAACATGAAAGGAACTTGCGTTCGGCACCATTATTAGCACCATACGTAGATGACAACTTCTTAACTATCTACTTACAGAAAACTTTGTCGTAGAGCAAGTCGACCAAGGTTCGGCTTATAAGACAAAAAATACCTTTTAAAGGCTTAAACACCGGTTTACGAGCCAGTTTACAAGCATAATTATCCGGTTTACGAGCATAAGTCACAAGAACATCGATACAAATTCCGATCTTCCTTCAACTATAGTAGATGCATGTGCTGAACGAAAATAAACTTTAGACGTAATCACGAAGTACAGAGCGTAAAATAGTTAGTTACTCATTGATATTGAACGATTGAGCATATGGGCATATGGGGATAATCAATACCACTAAACTAATAAGCAGAGTAATGACGCTTTATTAACAAGTTATCATATGTAGTTTTTCTTGGTCATTTTTCATTCTGTAAAGTTAGTTTCGATATTTCTCCAAATCCGAATTACGTCAAGCACATTTATACAGTGGGATGGATAATACTATCTACAAATATCGTATAATAACGGCCATCTCAATCATCAGTTATTCATATATGCCGACGAACAAAAGTTGTGCAACACTTACAAATCAAGTTGTTTGAAGACTTGTAAAATAATAAATCCGAAAAACTGATATTCTTAGAAGTATATTGTAAGAAAAAGAGTTTGAAAATATTTTTATGTTTTTAAGGTTTTCAAGAGTACTTCATTATTCTCTGTCACGTGACACTGATCACGTGTTGAAGGAAGCACGTGTTGAAGGAACCTAGCATAAAAACGAATTTTGTATTGCTGAAAATTGAAATTGAAATTCATAAATTTTTTCACGGATATCTTTTTAAAAGTCTTTAAACTGGTCTACATTCCGTGAGAAAAGGAGTTTATGCATAACTATATTTGCAGCTTATTTACCTCTGAAATTACCCGATCTGAGCTAAAACCTATGCCACTTTTCCAGAAATAGTCCCAGATCACTTGTGAATGTGTTGTTCGGAAGAGAAAATTATTTTCTGCAGTAACAATGATCGAACAGAATTATAGAAGACTTCCTGATGTTTCTGCGCCTAAAATTCGTGGTCGGAACGTCTTTCTGGAAAACCTTTGCCCAGTCCCGTGCAAATCTAAAAGATTTATAGCAAACACGATCGATATTGCGCAAATTTTTACGCTCATGTCACATAAAAGGATTTTCAAACTCTGTTTCTTACAATATACTTCTAAGAATCTCAGCTTTTAGGATTTATTATTGACAAGTCTTCAAACAACTTGATTTGTAAGTGTTGCACAAGTATTCTAAACTCATTTTACTGGAAGATGTAAAATCTTTATCTTCTATGAGTAGTAAAAGGAAATAAAGGACACTTATCCATTTGTTTTTACCTTAACATACTGTAAACAGGGTTAAAATAGACTATTGGTGATATACAGACAGGAAATGGCCAATGGAATTCGAGGTGAAGTGCCTTCAGGATTCCAGCATAATTTGAAATAACTAATGCTGATTCATGTCTAAATAAACCGAATATCATTTTACCATGTTCGACAGAGGAAGACGTTCTCGAACTTTCCACAATCTTACGTTGCCGAGAAATCTTGCAGCTACGAACAGCCCCATTTTGACCCCTACTTGAGATTTGCCTCACGAATGGTGAATAAAAACATTGTTAACCTTATTTACAAGCAAATAGTCCTTATAACATTACATGAAAATTGTTTATTCTATGTAAAATTTAGAAAACAAAGAAATATAAAAACAGACATCTGACAACATAGAGTCTCTCAAGTCGAGTGCAAGCATTTCAGATTCAATTGTTGATATAAGATTAAAAAACACAAAGCATATAAAAAAAGTTCATAATCTGTAAATTGTATATGGCTCTTCGTGACAAATCCTTTGAGGTTGCAGTTGTTTCTTTTGGCGCACTTTTCTAGTTCTTTTTTGAAATGACGCTGTTTGTTTCTCTTGTTCTTTTGTTGGAGATAGTAAATTAAAGACATTAGTAACACATTGTAAAATTGACAAAAACTAATAACTGTAGACTGTTCAAAAGTGTTTGTCGTTGTGAGGATTATTAAGTTAATCTAACAATGTTTTCAAAGAATTTTCTGTACAGAATGTTTCAATACAGCGATTAATTGGCGATTCCGATGATTTTTCTTTTTTTTATTAATCGTCAACTGATTGCGATTAATTGTTGAGTTTAAGCGATTACCCAGGTCGACACTCGTGTCTAACTCGCGGCGCGATCGCTATGAACTCGCGAAGTCGCCACACGATCGCGGTAAAGTCGTATCCTTTTAAGAAACGTATTTTAGAAGACTCGCGACGCGATCGCTATTGATTTTCTATCTCGCGCCGCGATCGCTATAAAGTCCTGTAGTCGCGGCGCGTCTTTTAATAAAATGTCTATCACTACTTGTTCTTCTGCTACTACTACTACTACATCTTCTTCGTCTTCGGATCCTGTCGTTGGTACTGCTGAGAAATTTTTCTACGACGAGCTCAATGAATGTTTGAATTCATTGAACAGCAAATTTCGAGAAAAAGCTGTCATCAAAAAAGAAACTTATGATACTATTTTAAAAGCATTAATCTTGGAAAAAGGTAAGAGTTTAGCTAGTGTAAGTTCTCAGTTCATCTTTTGGGCTAAAAAGAATTTTGTATTGGTTAAATATGCCGGCGTCGATTTGATTTG